>JACXGI010009807.1:17947-29414 GCA_016801175.1 Esox masquinongy | reverse complement strand
ACACACACACACACACACACACACACACACACACACACACACACACACACACACACACACACACACACACACACACACACACACACACACACACACACACACACACACACACACACACACGAGGATCCAGCGCCTCGCATACAGACAGCAAGAGAGAGATGGAAACACACAGAAAATGGGTTGGGTTTTAATACGCCCTGAAAATATGACATTCAACTGTGCTATATCGAAAGGGGTGTAGTGTTTCTTTGCACCACACCATGCAATCACAATGAACAAGAAACTATACACAGATGATGCAGCCCATGCTCATACAAAGCTAGAAAGTCTTACACATATTGTGGTCCAGTAAAGGCTAGCCAATCAAGTCAATGCACTGAGATGCGTGGCATTTCTGAATAGGTTGCTTAGCTACGTTAACTTGCATGCATTCCCACGGCCTAGTTACCAGCATCTAGGCAACAACAGGTTAGCTAGCAACCTAGCAGCAGCTGTTAGGTTCGAGGCCAATTACCTCTGCTCAGACTCCATCTGGAAAGGGATGACAATGGAAAAATATCAACCTCGGCTGGTTGATTAACCAAAAATGTAATTGGGGGATCTGTTTCTTTGCTAAAAAAAAATCCCCTGAGATTCAAACCTTAGGTATATAATATAGGAAATGACCAGCCCTCCTGGCTTATAGGACTGCATCACTATTGTTGTGGACATTGTGTTACAGGTATCAAACTGTGTGTTCAAACAGTAAATGCACAGCTCAGACACCTATGAATACAGAACAAGACATGCCACTAGAGGCCTCTTCAAAATCCCCAAATCCTGGACAGAGGCTGCGTGAAGCACAGTGCTAGTTACATTGAGATTAACAAGACTTGGATAATTGGTTTTGTAAGAATATTTTTTTGCTTTCAAACAGGCACACTGTTCTCTCCACTGCAAAAAACTGTGTCATACTTCGGTATATAAATTACACTAAATTTTTTGTGAATGCGTCCTTGAATAGCGAATCTGGCCCTTTCCTTGCTCTTGAAGCAAAATAGGAATCTGTGGTCTTTGATAAATGTGGCCTACAGTACTGCTGCTGCCGCCATTTTAAACAAATAACATACGGGTTCAAATTATTAGCAACGTTTAACGTTTACGGACTGCACACAGGCAAGCCCAGTAGCTCCTACAGCTGATAATCAAACGCACATACCACAGACAGTGCAAGCAACGTGCTTAAAATGAATTTGCCAGACATCGTGTTAGGTTTTGCTTGTAAACCAATGACGTCTTAACACATGAAATCGTAGGTTCAAGTTCATCTCCCCGAGATACTTCCAAACTCTGACTAAACTAGGCTACAATTGGCTCGTTGATTTACGCGGTGCATTATGGTATCAGTAGTTATTTGTGCGATTGCCAGCCGTTGCCAACCAGGAATCACGGAAGCGTTGGTTTCTTGAGTAGAAATTGGTCTTTGCGCACCACGAAACCCCGATTGACATAAAATAATTGGAAAATCAGCGTGCCTGTCAGTATGTTTTCTTGACAATAGCTCCCTTTTATCTGCCGTGCACATTGCCCTAGCTTGATAGTGGAGGCAGCTAGAAGAGCAAGAGGCTATAACTAACTAGTTACTTGGCAACAGCTAGTTAGCTATTTTTTGTTGGAACATTTTCAACTTCTGTTTTGCGAGTTGCGTGTGTGGACGCATGTGAGCCACTCTCTCCCTACCACCTCTCCTCCCGACGAGGTAGAGGAGTAATTGTGACAACACTATCCAGTTCGCACGTGAAACAGGTAGACAGGCAACTACTTCCCTGCACAATGAGAATTTTCTAAACTTAAGCGGCAAGAGGCAAAACGATAGCGCAAACCGAGCGAGCGAAGAAGCTCAGATCATAGCAAAAGACACCCTATAATATAGCCAAAGGCGAGATGCAATGTGCACAGTCCAGATCTGGTTTATTGCCATAACAGCGGACAACGTATCTGTCAATGGCCTTATTACGGACGTGCGGTTAGTCAACAATTTTAAAAATCTTTTTATAAATGTTCTGCTGTTCATAAACCATGTGCCCATCATTACAGCTATCAATTGAAACACTACAATCGAATTGTGTTGGAAACTGCAACCAGACCTGATTTAAAATCTTCTGTGCCTTGTAGCTATGACTATAGTTCGTTTAAACAACACATTTACAAGTCTAAAACACGTAAACAATAGTGTCCTTTTCTGAAGAAGAGGCTTGCGTATAGAATCTTGAACGTAGGACATGAAATCTGTCATGCTCTCATACATATAATAGGTTGTAAATACGTTAGGTGTACATTAGTAAGAAATAACTAAATTTTAACTCGCTGAAGTACACTTACTATTTAAATAGCACGGATATACTATTTTAATACTATTTAGTACAACATAATTTGTTCCAAAATAATACTTTAAAATACACTGCTTTTTTGGCTAGGGTCATAGCTACCTTAATGCCTAGCAGGCCAAGTCCAGTCATAAATGATATCCACAGGGAGAAACTACATAAGTGAATGCAAGGTTACACAAAGAGTTAAGCGTTACTGTGAAGTGTTAAAACAAGAACATCTGACAGTGCATGGCCTCAGTGCTTATTTGAAACAACCAGACCGATAGTGGCGAGAGAGCTGTACGACAGATGTAATTTTTGGACATAAATAGCAGGTTCCCTGTGAGGCCTTAGAGGGAGTTCAGGATCGGGCCTTGTTCCAAAACAACCAGACGGTAAACGAAGAGGTACATTCCAAAAGGGGAAAAGGAAGGCCTCTCTTTTCCTCTCCCTCCCTTGTTTTCTCCCCCTAGCCTTGAATACCAGGCTCAAATTACCAACAGACTCACAAAGTCGTTTCACTTCACTAGAACAGAGGCCATTTTGGAGAGGAGTCCATGAGGGATACACAAAATGAACAGCACCTCTCTTTCGCTCTCCCTCCATCTGCGCCTCTCTTCTGCTCCTGTCCGTCCGTCCCTCCTTCGCATTACTTGTTCACTCTCCAGACACAGTTGAGCTCAGCTAGGCAGGGTGGTACCGTCTGGTAATAAATTATTTTGATTCCTTTTAATGATTTACATGCTTGTGTGTCATGAAGGGATAAAGGGTACATAAGACATACGCACACGCACACAGCAGTAAAACCATAGACTGCTCTACCAAAAAAGTAAAACCGTGAAAGAAAAAAAGAAAAACATACATGCACATACCACACACCCCTCCCCCTCAACACTATATCAAACACAAACGAAGCAGCCATACAGCTCACCCTGCACTCAGTCAGGCACATATCAGCCATACAGCTCACCCTATACTCAGCCAGCCATGTTTCTATCAGCCATACAGCTCACCCTGTACTCAGTCAGGCACATATCAGCCATACAGCTCACCCTGTACTCAGTCAGGCACATATCAGCCATACAGCTCACCCTGTACTCAGTCAGGCACATTCAGCTTCACCAAACTGTCAAGGCAGAGAGAGTGAGTGTGTGTGTGTGTGTGTGTGTCTGGGAACACTCATTCAATAGGCCCTGTACACAGTGAACAGGTTTTTCCATCTCAAAATTCACTCTGCATTGTTTTCTGAGTCTTGTGCAGGAGAAGGGGATATTAAGAGGGTGGGAAGTGGATATTAAGAGGGTGAAAACTGCTTTGGGGAAGGGTCCATATCTAAATGGTGCCTCTCCCTCTGGCCATGCAACGGTGTTGCTGGGCTTCTGGTTCTCTGTCAGGTACCGCACCAAACAAACGACTGTCAAGAGACCATCCGTTTGGTGAATACCATCTGGATCGTCCCACCAGATCCCATTAAATAAATACTAATAAGGGAATTCCAGTTTTATAACTTGTGTTCAGCAAATGCATTAGCATAAGGAAATCCGCAGTTCCACCTAATTTCATTTTCTTATTGAGAGCAACTTCCCACTTTTCCATACTGGTCCCTTACGGGAATCAAACCCACAACCCTGATGAAGCAAGTGCCATGTTCTGCCAACTGACCGACACAGGCGTATGCATGTCGTAGAGGAATCATTTTTAGTGGTATTTTGGGGCGCACAAGACTGGGACAGTGTGGTATGCATAGAGATCAGAGTGACAACATGTCATTAACGTGTCAAGTCTTGCCCATGCTTGGGCGTCAAAGAATAGCCATAACAAATCCTCTACTTCAACTCAGTCACCCTGGCCCTATAAACCACGTTGCAATGGCTGTGTGTCTTCTTTGAAGGGGCCTTTCTCCCGGGAAACCCTTACTTACTGTCTATATCTTGTTTGAGGGATTTCTAGGTCACAGATTAGTTTCACATGTAATTTGCGGCAACAAGCACGGGAACAGGCCGCGCGTTAATCCACATGCTCTGTAACATCAGAATGTGCATTGAAGGGCAAGCGAGATTGGCAAAATTAATGCTGTCATGTTTTCTTTCACTTTGCAAAGCCTTAATGTTACATGGATCACGCTACAAGTCAATTTGAGTGTGGTCACTGTTGTCCTTGTTTGCTAGGACCAGTGGATGTCTTTCAGTAATGTTTTGATCAACAGAGGTATTGATAAATACACAAAGAGACAACATTTTCCATAATATAAAAGAAAACAACTCTGGCTGGGCCTTGGTTCCTGCTGTCTCAGTCCCACACTTAAGGTCTTTTATTTTGGACCTCTTCTGTTTGTTTTTAACCCTGGCCAATCGCTAGCTAGCTATCTTTCTAACTTAATGAAATGGCGACTCATCAAGACTTAGGTCGGATTAATACTTCTTTGGAAATGGTCTTCTTGATGTTGACCGTACATCATTGAACTGGACTATGTCACTGAAGAGGATTTGAGAGACAATGGGAGCTGCTTATCCTAAATGCATCATCTCCTTCCTTGTAAAACATGTTAAAAAACAGAGTTAATAAACTATTTTTAATTGCATTTGGACCACAACAGTTTTATCAGGACCAAGACAGCAAATAAGTTCCTTGCTTATTGCTAAACAAACAATGGCTATAGGTATTACTACTTCTTTTGGCTAGTTTTAGGGAACTACTGAGGTCTGTGGCTAGCAATCTTTACCGTAAAGCACATACTCTCTTTGGATATGCCTATTGCATAAAATTTTCAAATTTACAACACGGGACCAAACAATATTTGCCTGCCTAATCATGCTTAATAGATAGGGATCTGTTTGCCTGTCTACTGTATACTGTGCATGAGCATAAGTGTTTTCACTGGTCTTTAAACAATTTAAAGAAATGCACATTTAGTCACTCTGAAAATGTATTCAAACAAACGGTGACGTCCTTAGTAGACCTAATGTAAATGTTTTTTAATGTTGGTGTTTTTAGACAAATGTGTCAAGATAACTGAAGACTAGGCATGTATAAAACATGTTGTGTTTACAGTCCCACTTGCTATGTAACACAATCCAAACTGTTACAGCATGGAAAAGTAATAGCTACTGGTAAATGTGTGTTCATGTTATAGTTTGACAGCATGGCATTGGCGGAATGAATAAATCCGTAATATCCTGAACGCAGTGTTTATCCTTGATATCTGTTCTAGCTACATCCGTGTACCGGGGAACTTTGGATCTCCAAACGACATGGCAAAATGATTAAAAATGTTTTCACATGCTTGCAATTAGATACAATGTTTGTGATTTAAAAATAACTGCCGTCTTTAAACGTTTCTATTTTGGTCTTCTAATTTGTATTTTGTTAGGGAGACGATATCCATGTTCGCTATAAATGCTGGATCTTGTGGTATTTTATCAACAGACAAGTGCAGAGGAACTCCTGAGTTCCAGATTCTACCAAAACATTCAAATTCACCTGTTCCAGGTTGTGTTGAGGAGACTGGTATTTTTATGACACAAATGTGTCATTGCTAACATTAGTAATTAGTACATGAAGTAGGTAAGCTATGGGGAATATTAGCTGCTATGCAAGCAACATTGTCAGTGAGTTTATAAGCCTTCTGGATGAGGGGTCAGGACAAAGCACAGCCACGAACGTTGCGCCTTTTGGCATACCTCAGGCGCAGCAAGAGTTTCTGGTTGGTAGCACAAATAGTGAATGAAAAAATAATTTAAATACTATTGTTGTAGTCTAAATAGGCTTCTGATGGGCCATCCTAGAATAATAATTCCAAACGGAGTACTTGTAAGATCCACATCTGAAAAACTCAAAAAAAGGTAATCCTAGCGCAGAACACAGAATGTTTGTGAAATAGGCTAGGCTTGAAGTGTAGCACTACCAGGAGGTTCAGCTATCACTCTAGCACAGCGTGTAGCCTAGCGCAATTCACTGCTGTTTTTTTTAAACAGAGGATGATTTGCATTAGAAAAAATTAGGGTGTTTAAAGACAATTAAAGACTCTTACATACTGACACACATGATACTGGCTGAGTTCCACTGTTCAGAACATGTATTGTAGGGGTGGGCTGACAGAAGAAAAACACATCTGTGACAAAGCGTTGGTGAAAGGGGAATAGCTAGCTTCTAACTACACTAGTAGAATATCAAGGCACTGAGAGAAATGGCGCTCTTTCATAGACTCATGCACACGCCAGAGACTGATTCTTTCATAACCCTTCAACACAGACTACAACAAGCACGTCACATGAGTTCTGGGGGGGGGGTTGCTTTAATAATGTACATTGAAATTGCAGAATCAGTGTTCCGTTCTATGAACTTAGAAAATAAAATAAGCTAGGGGTAAAAATCCTGACTGAAATCTGTCCTGATGTTTGTCAGAGGTCGGCTTGTCCTCTATGTATGCAAACCTTCCGCATGAAATAATGAAGAGAGAGACAGAGGGAAAGATAAAGGGGAGCAGAGAGAGGGGCATGGGAAAATAGGGAAAAAAGGGCAAAAGCAAAAGTACTGTTTACATTTTACCAGCTCTTATATTTCTCTTTTTCAGATAGAACTGAGCCACCCCCATGTGCCCTGGAAAAAAAATGTGAAATGCTAACCGTCTGCTCCACATGCAACACAATAATTCTCCACAACGACGGTCACCTGATCTCAGTACACAATTACAGGGTAGAAAGAGAATCTGCATCAGATAGGACCCCAGCCAGCCTCCTGCTAAAACCAAGCCCTTGTAAGTAAAAATGGGAAACGTAGAAACGAGCCGGCATGTTCATAATCCCACCAACTGGCACAAGTCCAAACTCTACAAATCTTTTGTTAATTATACATTTCGAAACCGGAAATCTCGATACAGCCTGGGCCAATGATGGAAAACCCTTTTTTCCCTTTGACGTTCAGACGGCAATAGAGGCCAATTCAAGACACATCGCAGCCAGCCGCCGTGCCGTCAGACGCGAACAACGCTGTCACGATCCGGCCGTTCTCATGCCGTGCGGTCAAGCGGCGAGGGGTGCATTTCAGCCCGCCCATTAACACAACAATGTCCAGCTGTCTGAATGGACCAGGACCCAACCAGGAATGAGAGGACCGCAATGGAGAACAAAGGAGGAGCCGGTGCCATAGGAGGAGCCGGTGCCATAGGAGGTGGGGGTGGGTGTGGGGGGGAGCGGGCCGACAGAAGGGCCTGTGTGACACAAAATCAATCATCTGTTTCGAGAGCAAACAAACCAAGTCACTGTCCGCCAGGGCAACGGAGGAGGGACGGGACGGTCGCGGGCACGGACAGAGGTTTAGGTACACTGTGTCTTAGCCTGCCGTATCACTTTCTGTTAAATCACGCCGAGACACAAGAGCTGCTCATTGAATAAATAAAGTTGTCTTCTCTGCACACTCAGGTATAACACAATCTGATGAGTAGAAAGCAACATTCAACGAGGCGGTATTTTTTTTAATCTTTATTTCAAATTGGGTTTGTATGACGGAGAACACAAACCTCAACAACGACCTGGGAGACACTAGGGTTAACTGGTTTGGTGAGAGAACGACAGATTTGTCACCTTCCCAGGACAGGATTTGATCCAGCAACCTTTTGATTACTAGTCAGACGCTGTAACCCCAAGGCTACCCTGCCACCCCCCGTTCTACATTTGTTAAAACAAAGATGTGCATGTTGGCTACATTACTTTGAACTTGATGGTTGTTAAGTGCTTGTGGTCACTTCACAAATGGTTGCCTTCTATTTTCGCATTTGCCTTTTTCTTGGCTGTCGTGGGTGGAATTTTCCCCTCTGAGGTAGGCTTGCAGAAGACTGAGCAAAAAAACAAACAAAAATAAGGTCTAGCTCACCGGTCACTAGATAGGACTGTGTTCTGGAATAATAGGGGGAAAAAAAAAAAAAAAGACAGAGACTACCGCTCTCCCTCCCTCTCTCTACAAACCATGTGACCACTGAGGATGACAAACACATTTACATGACATTTCCATTTCCTCCTTTAGCTGGCGCTCTTATCTGGCGAGACAGGCGGGTCAGCCCTTACGCCATCTCGTTCTGATGTTCATCATAAAACACGCTAATGCTAGGCCAGAGGAAGCATAAACAGAACACAGGCGGCCATTTTGACATTCTTTGGGGTTTTCTGGATTCATCTGGCTTATTTGTCTGTTGCCCACCGATTTGATTCTGTTTGGGGCTGAGGAAACCATACAATCATAAAACAGATCCTAAAATGACAATACAGAATAAATCATTAAGTGAAAACAGGGTGAACTGCATACATGGGAGGGCTACTGGCAATAAACTTGAATACGGCAACTGACTTTTTTTGTGTGGGGGACTTGAGGCAACTCTAAAGGGGGGAAAAGGGGTAATAAGAAGTCCACCTCTCAAACAGGAACCCCAGTTCCAGGTGACGGGGGCTAGAACAGGATAAATTTGGCAGTCAAGCCACTTCCTTTTTTGTTTTTAAAAAGCAGGGCAGTTTGTGTGTGTGTGTGTGTGTGTGTGTGTGTGTGTACATATATCAAGTGTCATTTGTTTTTCTAAAAGGACGATTCCATTAAAAAAACTAAATGTATGATTTCCTTATGAACCCATGTTACTTAATATAATTACGGTAAATATTTGATTAAAGACTTTAGTTTACCGGTGTATCTGCATTTTTGCCAAGTCTCAGATAAGGCATTTGAGTAAATCCTATTTTATGGCATTTTGAGAGGGATCACAGAGCTTGTTTTTCCACTAACAGCTTTCCCCCATGTTAGTTATGAAGATGAGACGTAGCCTAAACAATTCAGACCAAAATGAAGTGCTCCGAGTTGTGTTTGCCTGTATTAGTCGTTGGTAGAAAAACAATCTTTTAGGTGAATCTTTGAGTAATTTCCTCAAATGAACGCCTCCCAAAATAAAAATAAAATCCAGCACACTTCATTCTATGTCCAAAAACAGAAACTATGAGGTTTATATGCACATTATTTACCTCGTTACAGCAGGAAATGTAATACTACGTCTACATTCAAATGGTAAAGGTACATTTTGAGATATAAATAAATCTATTTATGTCTACACTGAACAAAACTACGTTAGGGTGTGGTGTCTGGCTGTGTATTAGGCAACCTGTAATTAAGCAATCCTTAGGTACTAGGACTTTAGCTAACCATTTGGGAAAAAAATATGCGTTATGATATTTTATTCAAGAAATCTGCAACATTTGAATGTTTATTTCAAACTATCAACATCCATAACTGCCAATTATGCTGTGTAAAGATTGTAGTTTTTGCGTTCTGCCAAGCATTTTCTTCGACATAGCAATCCTGGATTTAACTTATAAATTAAGACTTTTCCTAATAACCAAGTGTTCAGTCTCCCCAACAAGCTTGTCCATTTCAAGCAAAATCATAACACATTTAACAAACTGATATTCTCCAACATCCATTTTTTAGGATATATACTCTTCCCTAAAGGTCTTATATACAGACATTAAAAAGAGCACATCCAAAATGCTGGAACTGCCCACAATCACCTTATCTGCTCGGAGCAGTGCAACAACACCCTCTGTAAACAAGATGGAAATATGCCCATGGTTTTGCAATGGTTTCATCTAGCCAAGGCAAATCAGCCAGTGCTCTGACCTCAAGCTTGTTTTATTGTCTCTGCCACATTTTAAGGGGAACAAAACTGGAGGTGGGGTCAAAGTGCTGAAAACTAAAATGGCTGCCCAGAGTTCTAAAGGAGATAAACAGAAACACCCCAAAAGAATAATAGCTCATCTCCACCACACTATATACACACTACAGCTCTCCACGTTAGTCAGAGCAGACTGGGAAATGGGAACTCTATACAGTAAAGCAAGAGAGGAGAGACAAGTAGAGAGAGCAAAAGAGAAGGAACAGAGCGCGAAGGACGGAGCTTGAGGTCGCAAAAGCAGAGAGAACAGACAGAGGGGGAAGAAGGGAGTGAGGAGACGGCAAGAAAGAACGAGAGAAGGAGAAGAGTGAGAGAGAGTGAGATGATTACGTAGCCAGCCCGCCCGCCTCTCCTGGCCCTGTTTTTTTCCCAGCCCCCTCCCCCTCCCCCTCCCCCTCCATTATTCTCCCAAGAAGCCTTGCTCCTAGCCACACAACAGAATTAGCCAGCAGAGCCCTCTGCAACACGGCTCCCCCAGTGCCGTGGTCGGGTGGAGAAATCGGCGAGCCCCATTGGAGCAGCTCCAGAGAGCCTGGGCCAATCAGAGGGCACCAGAGAGCCAGGCGTCACAGCGACTTGTTTTTAACCCCATTGTGCAAGACGAGCGGGCGAGAAAAATATATCAAGAGGGAGGGAAAGAGTCACACACGTAGGCTGCTTTACACACACACACACACACACACACACACACGCACACGCACGCACGCACGCAACCTTCACTGGCATGGAAGCGAGCAAAACAACCAACGCTGCAAAAGCAATCAATATCGAGCATGAACTGAACGACACATTCTCACCATCATCCAATCAGTAAGAAATGTACAAACTCGGTACAGCAAAGCCACTGATATTTCATATAATATATTTATTTTTATTACACAGAGGCAGACAATGGCTTCAACAAAGCCCTTTTAAATCACAAACAGGGAGGTAGCAGAAAGGTCACACCACACGGTCTCTCACACCGACAATCACCGCAGGTTTCCCGATCAACTAAGGTCTCCTCTTATTCAATTCTCTGAACGGTGAATTCGATCGGTCCAATGGGCCATTAAATGACATGCTCAGAACAGTGGCTGTGTCCTACATGAGGACAAACACACCACTGCATTACCATGTCAATGGACACACCTGCCCTCCATGTAATGACACAGGGTGTCATCAGAATGCAAATGGGAAGCAAAAAAAAAGGAAAGAAAAAGCCTCCCCCCTCTCTCGTCTCCTCCTAACAGCCAGCCCCTGCCCTAAAGCAGTCTGAACGACAGAGCTGGGATCCCGTCTTCCTCTGTTGGAAATAGGCCAGCATCCTGCCTCTCTCTCTCTCTCTCACTTTCCGACACACACACACACACACACACACACACACACACACACACACACACACACACACACACACACACACACACACACA
>JACXGI010009807.1:2500-17847 GCA_016801175.1 Esox masquinongy | reverse complement strand
TGCCCGTTTGCATATTCCCGCAGATCTCACAAAGTTAAGAGAGGCCCACATATGGGGGGGAATTCCACAGCCTCCAGAGACAGACAGACAGACACACACACACGCAAATTCTAAGCAGAGATTTTTTTTTTTAATAGTACTGTACTCTGAGAGGACACAAACTTGCAAAAACATTAACGGTGTACAGCTGAAACAATGTTCTCTCATTTTATCTCATCCGGGTCTCGAAAACATAAACTACTTTAAGTTGATTGTGTTATGTTGTGTTAAATTAAAGTGAACATCTTATTATGGCGGTGAAGCTTTTCACACTCACAAGGTGACCCTCTATAGGAGCCCTAAAAAATATCAAATGATAGACATAACGAGGTTAAAGAAGAACACGCCAGGGTTGGCCATGTGGACATTTAAAAGTATTTGCAGGTTGGATTAGGAAAGCAGGGCATTGTGTGTTGGTGTCACAAGTCCCCGTGTTTCTTTTAGGGGCTGGTGTGCTTGTCTTTGCACACTTTGGTCTAGATAAGATGAAGGGTCAGGCTAAGGGGAGTGAGTGTGTGTGTGTGTGGGGGGGGGGGCATTTTTCCAATGGTTTCAAGTTGCCAGAATGGCAACAGCAAAGCTATTAAAAGATGTGAAAACAAATTCAGAGAATGCAAACCGGGACCAATCAAAACATCTCTTTAGTCTGCGCTTTGCCACCCACATGCTTCAAGAGGCGGTAGATGCACTACTACAGCGGTCAAGCGGTTTTGTCAGGTCACATGTCCATCCGTTACAATTCAACCATGTCTTATTTGACAATCGGTGAAATTGGACTAACAATATTTAGCTGTTGTATGGAAAGGGAGCAGCTTGATGATTAGGCCTATAAAGCTTGTTTTTGTGGCAATAAGAAGGTTAGATTTAATCTAAAGAGGATAATATTGCCTTTACCACACTAGCAAATCAGGTTTAAGTAACCTAATGTTATAGCAGGTCAGAGTTATAAGGAAGTCTGACTAACGATAGGCCTACATTACACACTAATTATAAAGAACTGAAAAGTAAAGAACGTTTGTACAAAACACGTGAACTTGTTATAACAATAAGGAAATAGAGGACTTGGTAAAGACACGTCGAACATAGGATCGCACAACCCATTGGTTTTGACGACGTCGTCTCACATCCGGTCCCAGATTGGCATACACAGACGAAACGGGGGGGGCGCGCTTTTCTGACTGCAGCCGACGCTCAGCGCTGCTTTAGGGCTGGAAGCGACAGACAACGACAGCAGCAGCTACTATACGTGGGACAGTTTAGCTTGGCCGAATAACACAGGCAGTGACGAGGGCAACCATTTTGGCACTCAAATGTGGGGTCCTAATCAATGTTATTGGCATGCTATGTTAATACGCTGAACGCGGTCAGGACGTGACGACGCTTTACACAAGCAATGGCCTTTTATATTCTAACAACCATATGTGAAGACTATCGTATCACTTTATAAACTCTAACAGCCAAAACGCTAAATTAACTGATAAGATGAGCCAGTAAGGACTGTGAAGAACAATTACGTCAACGAGATGATAACTCTAACAAGGCCAGCGATGGGTGAATCTAAAAATAAACGACGAGGGAGGGCTTGTCCAAATGAAGTATCTAGAAAAATTAAAGCTGAATCTATCTTAAAACAATTCCCCATCGAGTTCCTCGTGGGTGTATTAGCAGTTTATTATCCAACACAGACGACAATAAAATATTCAAAATCAACTGGATCGAACTCGGCAAAACAAAGCTGAGCGCTCAGCATCCGAGTCATTCTATTCTCGCACTTAAAACCCTCTCTCGATCCGACACACTTGTTGAAATAAAAATGGAGGCTAAAAAAGGAAACGCGAGCTCCCCAAAAAATACCACCCATTTCTCTTCTCCGCCACAGAGGTTGGGGGTTGGTAGATGGGGAGGCTGAAAGAACGAGAAAAGCAAGTCACTACTCAGATCTACAGCGTTCTATTACAGTAGCTTGAATCCAAAGAAAAAGTTAGGTGTCCAATCTTATGTAGCCTAGATTTGTTGGCGTGAAAACACGGAAAGGCAAAATACACCACACACGCCATGAACCCAAAGGTAACCAGGGTCAGGCTAAGTATAATAATTGAGAAATGTTGCATATAACAAACGAGGATAGTCTTACTCAATACATGCAAAGCGTGTAAACGTGTATGTTCAGCAAACGTATCCACCATCTCAGAACGCAAACCCTACGACACAATCGACTGTAAAATGTAAAAAAAAAAGTTAGCTACAGTCTTGATAGCCTAGTCTACTAGCTAGCAGTTACCTGGGGAAATTTCACTCACCCAATGTCCTCCCAAAGCTGTATTTATATACATAACTAGATACCAACAAAAACAACTTTGCATCAAACTGGTGATTTCAAACCACACACAACCGCACGTACACTATCCGCTAGCAAACGATCATGGATTGTGAGCAACATCTTTCCAGTCTAGTTGGATAACAAGCTCGTTTAGCTGGCTGCATGTAGGTAGTAGCTGTGCAGGGAATGTCCTTTTGAAATGTAGGTTATTACAATGTACCGTCATGGCAAGTTATATATATATATATTTTTAAATAACTCTACGTATCCAGTCCCTACAAGGTTCAAAATTAGTTAAAATAAATAAACAAAGGTAAAGTTAAACAAGGAAGTAAAACATGTAGAGAGAACAAGAACACGAAAGCTGCCCAGCCATCGTGGGAACCAAATATTAAGTTGAAAGCTTTGTATAAAGTACAGTACTGTTGGCTAGTTTTGACACTGGAAATGGTGTTACAGAATAAAATGCACTGGTTGCTGAATTAGTTGTGTTAAACAAAAACATTAAAAAGGTAGAATAATGATTCAGGTAATCATAAAACAAGAATGAACGTTGGTATTATTATTAGATGCGTTAGATAACTAGGTAGTTGCAGTAGGAATTAAATAATTGCAATGAATGTGGCTAACTAGCTAGCTAAGTTTACGATACATGCATTGCACGAGGACCTGGCCAAAACCAAGAATTATCGTATCCATCAGAAATATTAGCAATTGAACCTAAACTGTGAAATACTAAAAACTACCCCATGAAGGGCAACAAAGTGAGGAACAGTTGCATTAGCTAACAGGCTTTGTACATTATTTATATTGATGGCGTTATGCTACTACTGCCTGGAAGACAGTGCAATGTGTGTTTAAACGAAAACATATACATACGTTAATCACCCCAAAATACACATTTAACATGTCTAAGTCACTCACCTAGTGAGACATTCCAACCCAGTACAAACAAAGTATCCTCTTATGTTGTCTGTAGATCTTCGAGTATTCCGACATCAAATCGAACCAGACCAGTAGGCCTCCAACTCGGCCTCGGAGTCTCCTGCTTCCTTTACCCTCCCCAAGGTAGCTCCCTCTCCCGGGTTAAGAAACAAACTTCTCAATGTCCCCCACGCAAAGGTTGAACGTTTAATTCCCTGTCCTGCTTGGGCACCGTATTTCCATCGAGTGTCTATGTTGAATCCCCGGTGGTTTAATCCATTTATTATGGTGTTTTATATTATTTACAATCGATATTTATAAAGGGGTAGATGCTGCTCTATGTGATACAGGGCTCTGATTCTGTCTCGGGTCCTAACATTCGCAGTGGCGCCCATCCCCCTCCTCACCGGCATCGACCGCGGGTCCCAGCAAAACTGACACACAACCATAACACGGGGTTTTCCGGGGCGAGGATGCAGGGGCTCTTTGCTAGGGCGGGGTTTTGCAATGATGTTCTGCCTCTTATATTTTATTCGTCAATGAAGTGTCAGTCAATGTAGAACATGGCTGTACGATCAAGCCATTGGTTGAATTGGGCGCTGAAATTAGCTGTTGTCTACGCAAAGAGGGCGTGACGTTCTTTTAGGAGGGGTGTTGAAGCGCATTCGGATCCGTGTTTGTGAAGTGGTAACACGCTGGAGTGAGAGCAAGTGGCGGTAGAAGGGATGGATTCGGGAGAATTTGATCAAAAAACGGATCCGTGTCTACCGATATGGGGGAAATGCTCAAGTTATTAAATGAAAAAAACGTGGATTTCTTTTATAGTGGGATTATATTGCTTGAATGATTTTTATTTGTGTATTCTCAACGCAAAGGGGAAAAGTCTTCGTTACATACCGATAGAGAGTAGCTACTAGCCAACCTTAGCTACACGGGGTCTCCGGGGCCTCATACCAGGGAACACGACAGAGGTAGGGTCAGCCCCACCTAAAGTGATATGAATGGAATGAGGTGTCGCTCTTGTAGGATCTGGCAGGGGATTGGACAGGGAAATTGACCAGGGTTGTATCTATTAACTCTGGTCCCTCCTACTTCCCAGACCGAATTCATTCTCCACACACTTGAGAAGAGGGATAGCCAAGGACACGCACTTCCAAGAAAATACCAGCTATTCGAATGGCTCATGATCTTCAGTATAAGGGAGGTTTGGCGACCAGAAGATTAGGCTTTTCACATATGCGATCAGAATTTATTTCATTACAGACAACCCAAATTCAGTAACTGTTCAAGAAAATATTTCATTTTGCTTGTGGAGATTTTAGGATACGTCCTACTGTTCAAGTTTGACCGTTCTACGAGAAAATGTACAAAACGGATTAAATGTTATCTTCCCTTATCCTTAACACTATAACGGCGTCTGATGATAAATGCATATAATTCAGCAGACATAAGATTGGCTTATTGGTTTCTTGTCATGGGACCCGGGAAAAGAATTTGGATTGGCTCTGGTAGTACACGCAATCGTCATTTGTTGCGATGGTCGGATGTGCGGAGATGGCGAGAGGATACGTAACACGCGGATGATATACGCTTCTAAACATTAAATAATTTTAACTAATTGTATCCAGCATTCGACAGTAGGTGACATGTAACCACAAGCACACAATACAATATGTGTATATCAGTGAGTGAAAATGCTCAATTTAAAACAGTTGTCTATTTCTGGCGCTTAAAAATTTTTAAAAATACAATTTTGATCCAAATAAATCAAAGGTTTCATTGGTCGTCCCGCTTATACTTGAAAATGTAATAGACAACAGTAATTCCCGTACGTCTGGAAAAATTACGTTTTTGTTTTAGGTTTTTCCATGGGTTTGGCTGATATGGAGGCATGGAATACAAGCCCCACATTGTTGAGGTAATTTGACCAAGCTCTATTTGGCTTTCCTTCCCTCTGATCGTAATACTACAACTCCGGGCTAGGTAACTCCAGTCGTGAAGGGGCGAAACATTTATGGCTTTCACCCTATATTTATCGGGGACTAAATCAGACACGGGCCACCAGGTGGGTGGAATTAACTAGCAGGTAGAAACAAAAAACTGTCTCAGCCACCCAGCACTAAAGTTGCTTTCCCTACTTATCGAAAGGCTGAGGACAAATCAAGACTTTAGTCACACTGCAAACGGGGACTTCCATTCTGAAAGAGCTCAAGTAGAATACATTCAGACCAATAAAAATTACATTAATTCAACAGAAGTTTAGAAGCGTCCACAGCGCTGATCCAGGATCAGTGTAGCTTTTGAAACAAGACAGATCACCACGCCACACCTTGAGATGATCCCTGTATATAGGCCCAGGTTGTCTGCTAGAATGTTCTCGGGAAGTTGGATTCCTGCACAGACAGGATAACCTTTGTTCTGTAGTGCTTGCAGAACACGTCATTAAAGGGCTCTTCTGAAGGAACATGTCCAAGTTTCCTAGCATTTGTGCCACACAGAGGCTCGCTTTCTACAATACTTCTATTGTGACTGTGGTAAACAGGCCACATACCAACAGCCATGTCACATAGCCACCAAACCATAGCACCTAACCAAGCACGCAAAATTTCCCTGAAACGCTCTCCCGCCCAATACTGAAACGTGGCAGAATTTGCAACATTGTTCTAATGCCATAAATAAATCTATAATTTTCTGCGATATGACTTTTTATGTTTGGGTAGGAATGTTGTTCACATAAAACATGAAAGTAAAGGCTGGTGTTACTAAAGGCTAGGAGGGAAAAAAAGCAATAATTTAACTCAGTCTGGACTCTGGGGTCATTTTTAATATTCTCCTTGGTTTCAAAACACAAACAAATGATTGTGTAACACAGGAAGGTATCAAA
The DNA here is from genome assembly GCA_016801175.1 of Esox masquinongy. Lineage (NCBI taxonomy): Eukaryota > Metazoa > Chordata > Actinopteri > Esociformes > Esocidae > Esox > Esox masquinongy. The sequence continues at coordinate 11,680 of JACXGI010009807.1, read as the reverse complement.
ATGAATGCAGCCATGATCTCTAACACAAAGAAAACAATAAGTAACTCGCATGCATGTCATGTCAGTTCCATTTAAATTATTCATAAAAAGAATTTCCATATTTAGTAAAACTCCAGCACCATTTATGTGTTGTTTTAACAGAAACGTGAAATATCGTAGATATCTGTTTGTTCTAAGAACTGTTAGGTGCAACAACCAATAATGCTTTAATGCTGTTCTTAAAACGTTATCATGTAATTCCTTATCCATCTTAAATCTCTATGCTGTTTTTTAAGATCATAGTCATAGGTAAACCATTTAGCCCAGCTATCTACAGTGTTTTTTTTAGACTACATCATAAAGATAAAACTTACTCTTAAAGCAGTTTTACACATTCCACAAACATCTCATTTGTGTAAACCATTAATAATTAGCTTGAGGCACTGAGCAAGCATCAGCGCAGTAGCCCATTTTAACTCATACAAGCTCCTCACACTCAAAACCTGTTCATCAAATACAAGTCAGTATTACTTTACTGCCAAACCTAGGAATATTTACTCAGAGCAAGCGGAGTCAACCATTTCCTTTCCTGCAGGACAGAAAAGGGAGAATATTACTCCACCCAAACCCATGTAAGTCTAAGAGTGATTGTGCACAACGTGACGTGTGGCACATGACAGGATTAATATACATGGCCTGAACAAACGCACATCAACCACAACAGGCGGCCATTTGTTGTCAGTATGTAGAGCTGTTTCTAAGGAACAGGGTCTCTGGGAGAGAATGCAGCATACAGAGGTGTATACGTACACGTTTCACAGAGGAAATAGCCAACAGTAAAGCTCTCCTTGCTGACAAACAGTCACTTTCACAGGGATATCCTACATCTAAATGGATTTTTATTACAATTATATAGTTTGCTCTTTGAATTAACAGAACTTAACAAATCACCAAAACACCAAATTCTATCCTTGATTTTTTATTTACGTTTTTAAATACGCTAAATCATATTTTAAATAGGGAGACAGAATGTGATGTCAGGAACTTTCACCTTCATAAAAAATGTATGTGATTTTCTCCAATTAATGGTCTCCCCCTTAACTAGCAAACTTTCTCCATAATGAATAAAATATAAAAGTAGACATTAAAAAGTTGTTCAAGCTGCCTTTAACATAGTCGGGATGAGGAATGCATCCCTCCTCGACGTGATCAGCTCTCCATACATGTCTTCTCCAGTCAATGGCTCGGACAGGGAACAGAACAAGAAACAAAAATGGTGGTTGGGTCATGTCTGGTTGTTTTTCTCTTTTTTTTCAGTTTTTTGTTTCATTACGTTGTCGTAGTTCCGCACTTGCATGCCAAGACCATTCTGCTGTTAGGGGATGTCGCCCTCTGCTGGCTGCCCCTGCGACACTGCACGGCCCTGCACCTCCACAGCCACTTCCAATTCCTTACAGCAGCTTCAGACTTCCCGTGACGTTGTTCACCATCTCTTCTTCCCCAACAATGGCCAGGACAGTGCGCGAGCCAGCTTCCACCTGCCAAATGGAGTTCATATTTCAGCCAAAGCATTCAGACTGTGTGTGGGGTAGGCAGAGGGAATAGGTTGCTTTTGCAACCAGAGAAAGGTGTGGGAAGGACGGAATGACTAAGTATATTATACATTTCCAGTATACTTTTCAGGAGTAATCTTTTACAACTAATTAATGCAGATTTTTTTATATCTTAAATGTCCTTGCTATCCAGAAAAAATGTAAACCTAGATCTGTAATTTTATTGTTTTTTGTATTTTCTTTGCCTAAACCTTACTGTAATATTTCCAGGTTGTTATATAATCCTGTCTGATCCAGGGATTTTTCTGCCATTGAGATCCTTAGGCAGGGTTGCCTAGGCATGTTTTTTGGTGTGTCTGATAAAAGCAAACAGAATCAAGGAATCCAGACAAATGATACTGAAACAATGCTGAAATGCACTGACCTTAGTAGGAAAGTAACTCCACGTATTTCATTTATTAGAGCAGTTGGCCTAATTTGCCGAACATTTTTCAATTGATGAACAAAATGCATCCGTGACCAAAAGTATTTTCCTGAATTTTCTGAAGAGGCGAAATGCCTTCATTGAAATGATAATGGATCAATATATTCTAAAATAGTGTAATGTTTGACAATCACCTAAATAACACCAAGTCAGTCAGGGAGACAAAAAATTAACAATACAACACCAAGAAATGTAAAGACGCATAGAATTAGCAGAACACTTACCTTAAAACTGAAAAATTCTCATCCTCATGGCAGTGTGCCTAGAATTGCACTGATCTAGGCATAAAGCCGAAACGTTTGTTTTGTATTTTATTTCTTTTTTGCACACCTTGCACTTTTTTTTTATTCAGTTTTCAGCATGGATTAAAATATAATTTGCTACATCTCAGCATCCATAGACTTTTTCCCTTTTCGATGTAATGAGTGCACGTATCCAGTTCCATCCATTTTTCACCAATTGTTTCGCTCACGCACCTGGCATCTTTTTTATTCTAGCCTGAGCGCAAACCCTCTCTAAAATGTACCTAGAATCGCAGGACGACAGCTTTAAAACTGAAAATAATTCTCTCCGCTCACCTGGGTGCGTCCGGCGTCCTGGACCAGGTACGTGGGCAGGCTGAGGCTCATAGCCAGCGCCTGCAGCTCTAAAAGTTGGACCATGTTTGTCCCCTGAACCACCACTTTCTTTGCCCTGCACACCACACAAATACACGTTTAGGTGCTCTGCTGTGACAGAGACAGACACAAGGATGAAACTGCTTAGAATCCATAATGCTGATTGGCTGAGATTGAGGACAACTCGATATACAACCGTATATTGGCCATATACACAGCCACCCATGCCTTAATCTTGATGTATATAGCAGACACAGATAATGGCATCGTAATTACAGAGTTTTAAAAGTGCACGGCTGGTTTTAACTGCAGTATAGATTCTCAAGTAAAATACACAGTTAGGGTACTGCTCAAGTAAATGCAGTAATGACAGAAAAGTTGGGTCCAGTCAGGTCCAGCTCTCACCCGCCGTGGTCCCACTTCCAAGCCATTTCCCTCCAGCTGTTCTTCTCCTGCAGGGCCTGGTAGAGACCCACAGCTGCATGGCCCACCTGTGCAGCAACCTAGGCAACAGGCAAACACTCGGGAGGTGGCAGAAATTCCAACGCAGGTCTCATGTGTCAGCTTTGTATGGTCCTCGTCTAACCCTAACCTCCTGGCTGACGCAAACCAGAACACAACAAATACACACTAACAACCCCATTCTACACACTGACCTTTCCGACACCCATAGCCAGGTCCATGTTCACCACAAACACCATCTTGAACATGAGGTCGTCGTCTCCTTCCTCCTAAAGGAGGGCAAGAGAGAGGGAGGCGTTCACAGTTGGGCACGGACACAGTATGGGACAGGTGGCGTTTCAAGGTGTACCTGTGCAGACTAAGGCTAGCTTAAGGGCACCTCATTCTCCAGCTTGTTAAAGTAGTACATGGCAGCCTCCTCGGCAGACACGTTCCGGGTGTGTAAGAGAGCCTGCAGGGGAGAAGACACGTGGAAAATGTTAGGAAACGTGTGTTCAGTGGATTAAACAAGTGAAAGATCTGCAGAGCTTGTTGTAGTCACAATGAACACATTCCCAGAGACAAAGAGATTGTATTAGCAAACAGGTATTGCATTTCCAATAGCACCCTAGTCTTTGAGGGCCCTGATAAAAAGTAGAGCCATATGCAGCACAGGGAATAGTGTGCCATTTGGAATGCACACACTGACGTGATGAGCAGACAGGGAATTAAGCATAATGTACTGCAGATCAATTCCCTGCAAACCAAGGACAACCTGCACTCAGTAATTAACCCACTTGCTTGGCAGCCTCTTCAGGGATGTCCAGCTCTCGCAACATCTGCAGGTATGTAAGGTTGACCTCCTGAGAGACCTCAGGGCCTGTCTGCTGCTGCTCAGAGGGCTCCATAGCTGCTGAAGTTGGACCACGCTGGATTACTTACAGTAAAACATGATGCAGCACTTTAAAAACAATTAATATACACAGTACACATTTGGCATGGGTCTTTTCGCGGAGTCATTTAACAGATGTCTCGTGTTCGTGTCTCAATCCTGCATTCTAAAGACTGACAAAATGTAAAAACTATTTTTGGGCCGTCTTTCCTGCAATTTGGTCATTAAGATGGTAGACACCTAACTGGGTATTTATACACTTCGCACTTAGTTGAATACTTGAGCCTTACTAGGCGTTAGTAGTGAACTGATATCGTCGTTACCTAACAAAATCATACTTATGTAACTACCCTACATCTCACGGTTAACTACTGTACCTACTAGCTGTAGACAAGTTTGGTTGTTAGCAAAGTCATCTAGCTATGATTGTAACGTTGTTAGCCAATTACCCACACAGTACAGCGAGCGTATGAGGCTATGGTTAGCCAGATAGCAAACTAAATCACATATCATACCACCACAGATTAATTGATCTCGCTTACTGACAAATCGATTGTTGGATGACAGCTAGATAACGTTAGCTAGCTAATCGACGAACGGTGATCACAAGACACCAAGATGAAATAATTATACTGAAAAAGAAAACAAACCGTAAACGTTAGCAAATAAAGCTAAATTAACATAGCATGTTCACTAGACAATAGCTGATCTTGTAACATTTATAACTGACCAAACTATCTCATCTGTTTTTGTTGGCTAGTTATGTTTTACCGTTATTTCTTTGTACGCTAGCGCTAACGTTAGCTAGCTAGCTAGCTTTCTAACTTGCGCGAGCCACTCCTACCTGCGTTGCGTAGCTAGCTTATTAGCTACAATCTCCGTGAAAACAGGGATGGATGAGAGTGCTTTCAAACCAGTATCCACCCTCGCCTTTCACTGCGATGAAGCCAGGTTGTTGACAGCAGAGACGACCTGTTCATATAAAGATGGGAGGGTTTTTTGAAATTATTTTATTTTACACCATTTGAAGAAATGTTCGCTCCCTTTTTCAGTTGTACGCAACCAGATGTCGTCTTTAAAGCAGAGACAGTACACAACAGATATTAGATTAGGAGACACGCCCCTTTTTGTTCTATGCGGGCGGGGCCACTCTTGTCTACTTAATACCCACGCCCAGCAAGCCGGGGTGACCCAGGGCCAGACATTTTACTGGTTTAACGTTAGGGGCAGGGCTGGTAGGACTAGCTCATAACCGCGTTCATTTGCAAAACGTTCTTGAACGTTGAAAATATTAACACATTTTACAAGTGAGGCATTTCTACGTGTTTGTTCTAGGCCTTCAACCCTCTCCTCAGGGGTCTAGAGCTACACATGCTAGACTTGTCTGCTAATCATCAAGCCCTTGACTAGAGAATCAGATTTGACTGTTCAGGGCTACAAAAAAAATGGGGTGAAAAGTGTTGAAGACCTTGGTTCTGCCATAAACAGAATAACTTGTATGTATGGGTTCTACAGAGTATTCAGTCTGAACTTTGCAAAACATAAAACCGTTTGAACCCAGCTCTGGTTTGCGAGACTTAGTGCACTGACCAGAAGAATTTGTCAGTGAAATGTCTCCTACCGTGCACTCCATCCTGTTGGCGGGCAAATATGCAGAGCAGAGGTGTGTGCAGTTCGTTTGAACATGTGCTAGGAACTATTTGTAAATTACATCCTTCCGTTCTTCAATGTACTTTCTGATTCATTACACATTACTTATACTATGGAGAAGACTGAACAGAAGAGAGAGCATGAAGGAAGAACTTTCACAGAATGACAAGATAGCCCAAGTCATTCACGTCATGCCAAGTAATTCAAAACCAACACAATAAACTGCCATTTAATTATATTCAAAATACTTTATCAGAGTCAGGTGGAGACACAGCACGTGATTTTACGAATACTTTTATTACTTCACCACCTGTAAGAATGTAAATTTTTTATTCAACAGATTAAGTCGCTACCAGGAACAATATTAATTATGTACAACGATATTAACAGACAAAATAAGAACCATTCTTAAAATGTGCTCATTGCAGAGCCTGCTCTACATAGCTGAATTCATACAGCCTAACAATAGTTACAGTTTTTCCCTCAAATGAACTCAAACTCCATCGCTTCACCATCCCTAGACTTCATACATATTCGTCTACAATGAAAGCACACGACAGTACGCTTCGTCAACTTGAATGAGACATTAGTTGCTCATGTGGTATGTAATGTGACGTTAACCTATATAAGTTAGTATGTCTCGTTTGAGCCAGTGCGACCTGGGGATAACGGCGGCGCCCACCGAAAGGATAAGCTCTGTAGACGTCAGTAGAAAAGAGGTGCGTGACTGGTTTTCAAACGGCCGAACAAAAACAGACGGTGTGATTGGGTCAACACTAATACACTGCACAGGTAACACATTGACATTTGGGACAACCAGCTTCAGGAAATGATCCCGTAATGTGACAGAATGCAGAATTGAGCACATGATGAACGACACACCCCGTAATCACGAGAAAACGATTTCAGTTAAATTCTGAAATGTGCTTCTTAATCCTAATATTCGATCAAACGTTGCAAAATGTGAGTAGGTCAAAGTATTTTCTGTGAAACAAAGGCAGTAATTTCAGCAGTTAGAGAATAAGTTAAACAAATATATAGTCGCCATCCTGTGTTCAGCAGAAGAACTGCAATACACATCAACAAGCGGTTTTCCACTGTTAGACAAGCTTACAACAGAACTAAGTAAGACATGACTCAATAGATTTTTCTTGGTTTAAAATAAAAAAGGGAATGTTAAAAATGTACAACATGGAAAAACTGTATGAAAATACCCCATAAAATACTGTGGGACAGGTTTTAACTATATTAAATTCTAGAGTAGAGATTGGTTTGTTCAATCTCTGAACTAGTGTCCCTCCAGTGACTGGTACCGTTTAGAAACAGCAAAAATAAACAGCGTAAAACCAACAAATAACTAAGTAAACCATTTATCCACACGGTCAACTCATTTCAGTACCTTTTGAAAGACTGCCTCCTTCCTTTTCGTACCAATCTTTATCCTGGAGTAAATTCAGTAACCAAAAACTGTTCATTTCAACTTTGACAATAAAACTGTTCTCCCAATTCTATACCATAAAGACAAACATCACACAGATTGGTATGGAAAGGGGTGCTAACTAAAAAAGCAGATTGACAAATTAAACACAAAAAAACATTGAAAAAAGAGAATAGTTATCTTATGAGTGTGGCAACTGTCCACTACTCAGAAAAATACTGTGCTCTTTTGATTTGGACGGATAGAGAATAAAGCTACTGTTACAACTAGGGCTGTCAGTTAATCAGTTAATTTAAACTGTCACTTGTAATTTTGTGATTTAGGTGTAAAAAACTATTTCCGTGATTGTTCTAATTGTCTGAAAGTGTTCAAATTACACTGAAAACATCCAAAATAATAATCTGTACAGCAAAAACAAAAAGCGCAAGTGGACACTGAGGTTTAATAGTGTGTTTTCTTAATTGACCACATGTTTCTTTTTGCTGTTACTTTAAACAAAATCAAGATGCCAAAGTTCTTGTACTAATTTTTTGGTATGAAAAATCTTAAATTACAGATAGCGATTATTAACAATTAAATCGCAAGAAATCCTGCGTGTTAATTCGGTTACATTTTATTTATGACAGCAATAGCAAAACATCAAAACATTTCAGGAGCAATGAAAAAAAAATGAGTACAGAAAATTCAGATGAATAAAAAGAGGTAGAGTGTAAATAAAGACTAAAACCCCTAGGAAACCTACTTTATTCAAACTGTAATCATCCGTGATGATGTAGTGCCCAGACAACAATGTTTGTGCCTTGAACAACGTTTGTGTCAAACCAACCCAACCATGCCCTAGATAGAGGAAGGCATTTACAAGTAATACCCAAGACTCTAGACGTATCACTATGTAAAATGAAGACAGCTCACCCTGGCACATATGCACAACCAAAGAGAGGGAGACGGGCAGAGGATATGACCCCTTCTCATGCAACGACACAAACACACAAGGCCCCCACAGCCTTTTCAACATCTCTCATCACCTACCCAGTGTCTTGTGGTGTGAAATGGCTTCATGTCGTGCCATCAAGTGAAACTGTGACTGTTGACTCCTTTCCATCTCGAACTATCCCCTTCTCTCTCTGTCTAGCTTTCACCAAACTGTCACTTTTAAACACAACGGGATTCCTTCAGTCGTGAGACTAGTGCTGTCTTCAGCACCTTACTCTACTTCCAGACAGTTCTGGAAGCCAAGCGAATGGGACACAAACATGGCTCCTCCTTGTGAATGGGTCTGCAGTAACGGGTTTCTCTTTTCTTGTCCACAGGCCTGAGGGAAGAGTTTGTAACCACACACGCACACACATACAAGCAACTACTGAAGGGCTTGAGGTGTTCAACGGCCCGTTTCACCACAGCCCTGTTTCAGACCCCTGTTGTGTGAACACCAGCCTTAGGTCCTTACTGTGGAAAAGGGGGTGTTTTCCTTAACCCCTAGAAGGACACTTCTCTTCACCTGACAAGAGAGGGATTGTGTTAGTCTAATGGTCCTTACACCTACCCCCCCTCCCACCCACGCCTCCCGACGTGGCTCCAGTGGGTTGTCCCACAGACTGCAGGTTTCAATGTGGTCCTCTGTGCCGGCGTTTCAATGTGGTCCTCTCTGCCGGCGTTTCAATGTGGTCCTCTCTGCCGGCGTTTCAATGTGGTCCTCTCTGCCGGCGTTTCAATGTGGTCCTCTCTGCCGGCGTTTCAGTGTGGTCCTCTCTGCCGGCGTTTCAGTGTGGTCCTCTCTGCCGGCGTTTCAGTGTGGTCCTCTCTGCTGGCGCCACTGGCGGGTCCTCGGTCACAAGTCTGTGACCTTGTTCTCCACGGCCGCAGCTATCTGCTGGAGCCGGTAGCCCAGCTGCATCTTCTGGGCCGTACTGTCCTCCTCCAGGGCCCCGATGATCTGCAAGATAGATAGAGGGGAGAGATGGGAGGAAAGAAAGTGGGGGTGGAGTAAGAGACGTACGGTTGGAGAGCAAAAATCAGAAAGCAAATCAAATATGGCATCTGGTAAAAATACATTTTTATGTCAGGCAGAATATATTATATTGTTTATTATCATCATGATCAACACCAATATTACTAACATTTTACAA
>JACXGI010009806.1:10596-29409 GCA_016801175.1 Esox masquinongy | reverse complement strand
GACTTGACAGCTGTCCAAAAGACGACCATTGACACCTTGCACAAGGAGGGCAAGACACAAAAGGTCATTGCTAAAGAGGCTAGCTGTTCACAGAGCTCTGTGTCCAAGCACATTAATAGAGAGGTGAAGGGAAGGAAAAGATGTGGTAGAAAAAAGTGTACAAGCAATAGGGATAACCGCACCCTGGAGAGGATTGTGAGACAAAACCCATTCAAAAATGTGGGGGAGATTCACAAAGAGTGGACTGCAGCTGGGGTCAGTGCTTCAAGAACCACCACGCACAGACGTATGCAAGACATGGGTTTCAGCTGTCGGATTCCTTGTGTCAAGCCACTCTTGAACAAGACACAGCATCAGAAGCGTCTCGCCTGGGCTAAAGACAAAAAGGACTGGACTGCTGCTGAGTGGTCCAAAGTAATGTTCTCTGATGAAAATAAATTTTGCATTTCCTTTGGAAATCAAGGTCCCAGAGTCTGGAGGAAGAGAGGAGAGGCACAGAATCCACATTGCTTGAAGTCCAGTGTAAAGTTTCCACAGTCAGTGATGGTTTGGGGTGCCATGTCATCTGCTGGTGTTGGTCCGCTGTGTTTTCTGAGGTCCAAGGTCAACGCAGCCGTCTACCAGGAAGTTTTAGAGCACTTCATGCTTCCTGCTGCTGACCAACTTTATGGAAATGCAGATTTCATTTTCCAACAGGACTTGGCACCTGCATACAGTGCCAAAGCTACCAGTACCTGGTTTAAGGACCATGGTATCCCTGTTCTTAATTGGCCAGCAAACTCGCCTGACCTTAACCCTATAGGAAATCTATGGGGTATTGTGAAGAGGAAGATACGATACGCCAGACCCAACAATGCAGAAGAGCTGAAGGCCACTATCAGAGCAACCTGGGCTCTCATAACACCTGAGCAGTGCCACAGACTGATCGACTCCATGCCACGCCGCATTGCTGCAGTACTTCAGGCAAAAGGAGCCCCTAAAAATCCTTTTTTTGTATTGGTCTTAAGTAATATTCTAATTTTCTGAGATAATGAATTTGGGGTTTTCATTAGTTGTCAGTTATAATCATCAAAATTAAAAGAAATAAACACTTGAAATATATCAGTCTGTGTGGAATGAATGTATACATTATACAAGTTTCACTTTTTGAATGGAATTACTGAAATAAATCAACTTTTTGATGATATTCTAATTTTATGACCAGCAGCTGTATGTACAAGTGAGATAAATAGTGGAAATTCTCAATGGCATTCTGAATTTGCAATTGAGGCAAATTGAAGGAGTAAGGTAGCATGTGCAACTGAAATGCAGGGATAGCAGCAATGAGGTTCCCGAGGTAGATGTGCGTGTCACAATTGAAAATTCAAGTACAGTGGCAGTTCCAAATGTGCAATGTGCAGCGAGGGCAGGGTTAAGCTGCAAGTCGGCATGTGCAAATGAAATACAGGAATAGCAGCAATGACATGTGAACTGAAAAATCTTATCAGACTAGACCAGTAGTGCAGAGGGTGGGCATAGTTCGTGATGGGAAGTCACAGAGTTCAGCAGGGTTTCAGCAGATGGAAAGAAACTGTTCCTGAGCCTGCTGGTGTGAGAACGGAGAGACCTGTACCGCCTGCCTGATGGGAGGAGGGCAAACAGATTGTGGCATGGGTGTGAGGGGTCCCTGAGCACACGCCCGGGGGCTCCATCAGGACCAGTGGCCTTGCGTGCGTTCACCCTGTTCAGAGCAGACAGCACATCTGCGGTGGATAGACTGGGGGGGGACGTCCGGGGGGAGTTCAGCTTTGATGGCTGGCTCTTTGTTGTCCCCGTTGAAGCAAGCATGTAACCTGTTTAACTCTGTGATGGCTTGGATGCCCTGCCACATGCGTCGAGGATCAGAGTTGATGTTGAAGTGCTCCTCGATCCGCAGTTTGTGGTCATTTTTATCCAACTTGATGCCCCTTTTGTTAAGTTGGCCCTGGATGAGCTATAGGCCTCTGTGTCGCCGGACCTGAACGCAGCGTCGCGTTCCTTTAGTAGTTGTCGGACCTCACTGTTCATCCAAGGCTTCTGGTTGGGGAAGGTCTTTATTTATGGGTTTATGGGTGGTGACGTCATTGGTGCAGGTGTTGATGTAATCCAGGCTGCTACTTGCTAATAGCAGCCTGCAGCTCTTCCATTGCTAGTTTAGCATTAGCATCCAGTGGGATTTAGGTTGCAGTAACAACAATAGATGCACATAATCATCAGGTACTCCAGATCGGTTGAACAGTGACACCCACTTACGTTAGTGTCAGTACACCATGCTTTGTTTACATGAATGCACAGGCCACCTCCTCTGGTCTTACCGGAATCCACCGCTGTTCAGTCAGACCTGAAGACAGCGCACCCCTTCAGCTCGATTATGTTGTTGGGTATGTTGTTGTGTAGCCACGTTTCTGAGAAAATCATGACGCTGCAATCCATAATTTGGATCACTTTTTTGTGAGGTGAATTTTAGTTGTTTTTTGTCCATTTTGTTCACCTGAGACCGTACTTTAGCGAGGAAGAGGCTAGGTAGTGAGGGCCGATGGGGGGTTAGCATTAGCCTCGCCCGGACGCCACTCCGCTTCCCTCATCTTTGTTTACGGTCTCGACGCCTCCTGCATGCACTTCCTGTCGGCGGTAAAGTTGGCCTTTCCCGGGACAACTTTACAATCTCTGGAGGGAGTTGGAAGTTGTCAAAAACTCAATCTGTGCATTGTGTTTCAATATTCAGAAGTTCTTGTCGGGTATATATACTGTATGCTGGGCTGTACCAAATGAATAAAGTAGAAACTATTATGTAAATTACTGCTAGTTTGCAAAAACTGGGTAGACGCTGGGCCTCGCGATGCACATGCACCGCCATCTTGGTCATCTGGTCGTAATGATCGTAACACCACCATATATATGCCAGTATTATCTCAGGAATTGATAGGCTTGAAGTCACCAACAGTGCAGCAAAACACAAGCATTGCAATTAGTTCTGCTAGCAATCAATCACCTTTCCTTTATAAAGCCATTTCTACATCAGCGGTTGTCACAAAGTGATTTTAAGGATACCCAGCCTGACACCATAAAGAGCAAGCAACAACAAGAATTACGGGCACGGTGGCTAAAAAAAACTTCCTAGTAGGGTCGAAACTTAGAAAGAAACCAAAAGAGGGAGAAGACTCTGAATGAAAGATGGCCAGTCGTCTTCTGGCTGTGCCAGGTGAAGATTATAAGAGTACATAACAATAAATGCATGTGGGCTGTGTCCAGAGTCTTTAAACAGAATCCAGATGAGCTACAGGACCAGGTGGATAAGGACAGAGACAACCAGGTGGGGTGTGGGCTGTGGGCGCAAGATTCATCAAGCTGCAACACAACCAGGAGGACTTTGGACAGGGACCGTTGCAAGTCATTCGGGGCAGCTAGTCCTGAGGCATGGCCTATAAGGGCTTCCTAAAGTTAAACAAGACACAATTTAGAGACAACATTCCTTAGATTCAAAAGAATATCTAGTATATTTTTCAGACTGACCCTTGTCCCTCGTCATTTAAACTAATGCAATGTAAACAATTTGGACTTGAGACAGGACAGACTACCCTAGTCCGCCAGCACAGTAACATAATAGCATAAAACTATGGGCCGAGACGGGGGGATCCAAAGACACACTGGCCACAAAGGTAACCCCGGACAGGGCAATGGTAATTAAGCATTGTTTGAATGAACTGCTACAGAGCCTGCTAGATAGCTGTCTATCATCGCTTATTTTATAGTTTTTGCTCAATGAAATTTGGAATTATTCACTTTATCATCATGAAATACATACAACTCTGGAAAAAATTAAGAGACCACTGCACATTTTCTTTCCTTTCCAAAAAGCATTCAATTTGCAGTGGTCTCTTAATTTCAACCCTTCTGTTACTCACTCAAAACCTTCCTTTTCAACTTTTTTGGAAAGGAAAGAAAAAGGTGCAGTGGTCTCTTAATTTTTTCCGGAGCTGTACACAGAAAAACTGCACATTTACAGAAATGGTCTCTGATGATTCTACTTTGCTATCAAATCTGGTTTATGTCTCATCGTTACAACAACGTTGTAGCTGACAGCCTTTGAGCTGACAGTTCCACACACGCATGCACGCACACACACATAGTCAGCTTTTACAGATGACTTGAGCTGATCAATGACAAAACAAATTTAAGGGTTTATTGTGAATTAATTTACATTTCTTATTGACAGAAAACTTCCAGACTATTATTTTTGTAAATGAAACTGACTTTGATCACTATTATAATCAAACAAGTAAAATAACATTTTGAAAACTGAACTTTTTGTCCAGTGAAATACGTAACGATTTTCAGACTGGGCAGCAATATCTCAATAGCACAGCACATTTGTTTTGTTAGGGCAGCACAACTACTCATTATAACACAGTGACTTGCGAAAGAAGCAAAAAACAAAAGGATTACAGATTTTGGTCTATATTTGGTTTGTTATCAACATTACTACTGACTGTTAGTATATGTTTTGTATTCATATAATTTTAATAATGAATGTCAGAAAACAGAAGAGATATCTCCCAATCAACTAGAGATATTGTTTATCTCCAGAAGTGCCAAAAGGGGGTCTATTGAGGAGTATTCTGGCCATGAATTTCAAATCAATATGGCATGTCAATTTAAAATTGTAATATTATACTGCTCAAGAAAATGAATGAATTTCAAATCAATATGGCATGTCAATTTAAAATTGTAATATTATACTGCTCAAGAAAATTAAGGGAACACTTAAATCACACATCGAGCCTTGATGAACGAAATATATTAAAGATCAAAATCTTCACTGCATATTGTGTAATTCGTTGCGAACAAAATGACGTAATAACAGTCAATGGAATTCACTAACCGATTAAGGAATGGATTTAAACTTACGTTGAAAATCAAAGTAAACATTTGAAAACACAGGCTGTTCCAACTTGCATGAATTTCAACTTAGCAGCTCATAATGTGTCTCAGTAGTGTGAATGGCCCCCAACTGCCTGTATGCACTCCCGACAACATCTGGGCATGCTCCTGATGAGACGGGGGATGGTGTCCTGGGGGATCTCCTCCCAGACCTGGATCAAGGCATCAGTGGCTTCTATGTCTTTGTCATCCAGGAACTGTCACACACTCTGGCCACATTCAGGCCGGGCATTGACCTGCACCAGGACGAACCATGGACCCACTGCACCAGCATAAGGTCTGAGGATTTCAACCCGGTATCTAACAACAGTCAGGGTTGACTAGCAGGTGGAAGTCTGTGCGACCCTCCAAGAATATGCCTCCCCAGACCACCGCCTAACTGGGCCCTCATGCCACCCTCATGGAGTCTGTTTCTGACAGTTTGATCAGAAACATGCACACCAGTAGCCCACTGGAGGTCATTTTGTAGGGCTCTGGCAGTGCTCCTCCTGTTCCTCCTTGCACAAAGGAGCAGATACCAGTCCTGCTGCTGGGTTGATGCCCTTTTACGGCCCTGTCCAGCTCTCCTCGTGTAACGGCCCATCTCCTGGGATCTCCTCCATGCTCTTGAGATTGCACTGGGAGACACAGCAAACCCTCTTGCGATGGCACGTATGGATGTGCCTTCCTGGAGGACCTGGACTGCCTGTGCAACCTGAATGGGCTGCAGGTACCGCTTCATGCTACGAGTAGTGACAAGGACACTAGCAAAACGCAAAACTAGAGAAGAATCAGTCAGGAAGGATAAGGATAGAGCAATTGTCCTTTTTGGGGGTTGTCTTGTTGTTGCCTCTCCAATGCACCTGTTGTCCCTTTCATTTGCACCAAAACAGGTGAAATTGATTCGCAATCGCTTTTGCTTCCTAAATGGACAGATTGATATCCCTGAAGTGTAAATGATTTAGTGTTATAGACCCTTTTTGCATTAGTAAACAGCGATGGGAGAAAGTGACAGTAACCTCTTTACAACATATAGGAATATGGATCATCCATGCTTAATGTTGCTAACGTTCGTCAATGGTGTTTACCATTAGGTAATAGCCTACTGAGAATGCCAGATTTGTGGTTGCTGCTGTTAATAATTTATCATTATTATTATAACTACATCATTGATTTTGCCTGTGTGTAATAAACAGTGGACAAAACCTTTCCTGATGACAGTGGACAACATGAGCACTGCAGAGACAAGCATTCCAGATGACTTCATCAGTCCACTCTCTCTGTTTAATGGCTTGCAACCATAAACGTCTGCATTTAGCTTCAAAGGATGGCTTTGACAATGGTATTCTATAAAAAATCTTTTTTTGCATTCCTGTTCTGACATCCAACGGCACAACAAGATATTTTTTTCCTTTAGTCCGAGGATCTTGCCTTTTTCCCTACACTTGTTCCCGCAGTTTTCTTCCACCACCAAACTTCAGTGACGTCCACTCCAAATTGGTTTATACTGTGATAATTATGTGTTCCCTTAACTCTTTTGAGCAGTGTATTTTAGTCAACTGCTAGAATTAGTTTTAGGGGGGCTCAGAAGTCCCCCCCTGTAACGCCAACTCTGTATACTATACTGTATCAATGTTTTCACCAACTCTAAACTTTCAGTATGTCACAAGGTAAGTATGCAGTATGGACATTTTGCATTTATATAACTATGTGTTTGGGAGTGTTTGAATGCATGTTTTTTTCATATGTAGGTGGACTTTGGCTTTGCTAAGGAGTTAAGGCACGGTGATAAGACTTACTCATTCTGTGGTACTCCTGAGTACATGGCCCCAGAGATCATCCAGAACCAGGGACATGACTTTGCTGCAGACTTCTGGTCTTTGGGAATCCTGGTCTATGAGCTTCTGGTGGGGAGGTACTGTACACATCTTCACCAAAATGGTTAAAGCTCAAAGGTTTATTCACTTAATACTCTACTGTTTAAAAACATACATTATGTTAAAGACATTGTGCTCTATTGGAAAAAAAAACAGTGTTCACAACATTTGTTTGAAAGCATTTATTTAGAACAGAAGTTGTGTAATTAAAAGCTTTTTATGATTCCAATGCTAAGATAGGCCTACTTTCTCTGGGCAATGTTTTTTAAGCTTGAACACATGCATGCTTGCGCTGACTTTCCATAACAATTCTCAAAATGTCTATGTATCATTACAAACTGATTGTAATGGTGCCACGCAGGTACAAAAGTATTGACCAAAAACTAAGACATATTCAAAATTGTTTGTAATCTTAGTAATTCCATGTGACTAGCAGTCCTGCATCTGCTACTGCAACATGAAAGGCAGCCCTTTATCTTGGTTATGGCTGGTACGAATACAGGTCAATATACTTTCCTAAAGCAAACTGGGTCTGAGCAAGAAAAAGCTGATGAATTCAAAAAATGTTGTTCCCCAACAGAACAGCATAATAGGTTTCAGTTAGATAACTAGCAAAATGTCATGTCATCATCTTAATATTTTTTATTCAAACCGTTTTTATTGAGCGTTGTGTTGGGATCTGGTCCGTTCAAGCAACACACAAGCAGGGTATACACCTACTCTAACAATGTCAGCTTTTGTTTGGGACAACAGTGGTATTGGTCTATCTTGTTTAGTTTATCTATTCTGCAGCTGGATGCCTCTTGCTGTTGTACAGTGCTCTATTGTATGGTTCTGACTGAGCCAAAAAAATGTAAACGCTTTAAAGGTGTGAATAATTTTGAGTTCCCAAATATGTTGAGCGCTTGCTGGCTGCTTTTCCTTCACTATGCAGTCCAACTCCTCCCAAACCATCTGAACTTGTTTGTAGTCTGGTGATTGTGGTTGTCAGGTCATCTGATGCAGCACTCCATCACTCTGCTTCTTGGTTAAAAAGCCCTTACACAGCTTGAAGGTGTGTTTTTTTTACATCATTGTCCTGGTAAATACTGTTTAATAAGAAATGATAGTTCTACTAAGTGCAAACCAGATGGGATTGACATTACTCATGAATTTGGTTGTAATTTAGCTCAAAAATCCACGTTTCCAAATATGTACAAAAAAGGCAGATTTCCAGGGGGTGTACTTACTTTTTCACATGACTGCATATTGGCCTTTGTAAATGGCAAAATAAATACAGTTAGGTCTGGAAAAATTTGGACACTGACACAATTTTCATAATTTTGTTTCTGTACGCCACCACAATGGATTTGAAATGAAACAATCAAGATCAAAGTTCAAAAGGTTTATTTGTCATTTGCAATAACAAGTTACGGCAATGAAATGCTTGCTTTTCCTACTCCCGACAGTGCAGTTAAAGTTAAAAAGTAACAGTAATTATAATTTTAAAAATTAAGATAACACAATCAATCAGTAATAACACTATACAAAAACACACATCAATAATAATAACTATACAACCGTAGAGCAATGTAGAAGTGACAGGTGTGCATGATATAAGTGTCAGATGTGCATGACATGAAGTGACAGGTGTGCATGGACTATGGATGGAAGGGAAGATGGGTTCTCGAGTTGAGCAGCCTTACAGGCCTGTGTAAAGAAGCTGTCCCGTAGCCTGTTTGTTTTGGACTGAATCCTCATGTACCTTCTGCCTGACGGCAGCTTGGTAAACAGTCCGTGGCATGGGTGGCTGGGATCTGTAATGATCCATTTGCTCCTCCTCCTACACCTCTCTGTGTAGAGATCTTGCAGTGATGACAGGTCAGACCTTGTGATGCTCTCTGCTGTTTTAATCACCCTCTGAAGTGCTTTGCGGTCAAGGGCGGTGCAGCTACCATACCAGGCGGTGACACAACCGGTCAGGATGCTCTCGATAGTGCATCTGTAGAAATTGGTGAGTATCCTGGAATCCATGCCGAATCTCCATAATCAGCATAGGAAGAAGAGCCGTTTCCTGGCCTCCTTCACCACGACGTTAGAGTGATGAGACCAGGTCAAGTCATCGCTGATGTTGACACCAAGGAACCGGATGTTGTGTACTCTCTCTACTGCAGACCCATTGATATGTATGGGGGCGTGGTCTCCCCGCCGCTGCTTCCTATGATCAACAATCATCTCCTTCGTTTTGCTGATATTGAGCTTGAGGTTGTTATCCTTACACTACAAAGTCAGTGACCTTACCTTGTCTCTATAGGCTGACTCGTCGTTGTCAGAGATCAGGCCTATGATGGTGGTGTCGTCAGCAAACTTAACGATGGTGTTGGAGACGTGGGTTGCCAGTCAGTCGTGGGTGGAGAGAGAGTACAGGAGCGGTCTCAACACACAGCCCTGGGGGGAACCAGTACTGAGAGTCAGTGAGGAGGAGGTGGCGTTGCCCATCCACACCACCTGGGGTCTGCCCATCAGGAAGTTCAGGATCCATCTGCGCATAGTGGGGTCGAGACCCAGATCCCTGAGCTTAACCGCCAGCTTGTGGGGCACAATGGTGTTGAAGGCTGAGCTATAGTCAATGAACAGCATTCTCACATATTTGTTCCTCTTGTCCAGATGAGAGAGTGCAGAGTGGAGGGTCAGAGCGATGGTGTCCTCTGTGGATCTGTTTTGTCTGTAGGCAAACTGTAGCGGGTCAAGTGTTGCAGGCATGGAGTCTGTGATGTGTGTTTCAACTATCCGCTCAAAGCACTTCATGATGATTGGTGTGAGTGCTACAGGGCGGTAGTCGTTCATGCAGAGGACTTTTTGCTTTTTTGGCACAGGAACAATGATGGACTTTCTGAAGCAGGTGGGGACCACTGACTGACGTAGCGATAGGTTGAAGATATCAGTAAAGACATCAACCAGTTGGTCAGCACAGACCTTGAGAACACGGCCTGAGATGTTATCTAGTCCTGGAGCCTTGCGGGTGTTAATCCTTTTTAGGGCTTTACAGACGTCTGACCTGGTGATTTGGAAAGGGCAGCTGTCCTGGTCCATTTGAGTATCCATGCCAGGGATGACGTTCTCAAAGCAAGCATAGAAAGAGTTCAGTTCCTCTGGGAGAGAAGCCGACACTTCCCCTACACTACCTGTATTGCCTTTATAGTCAGTGATGGTTCTCAGACCACTCCACATGTTCCTGGTAATGGAGCCCTGGTAGAGAGATTCTACTTCGACTCTGTATTGACTTTTTGCAGTTTTATTACCTTCCTGAGATCATACCGGGATTTCTTATAATTGTCCATGCTGCCAGAGTTGAATTCTGCAGTCCGTGCCTTTAGCATGGCACGGATACCACTGTTGACCCACGGTTTTTGATAAGGAAATGATTTTGTAGTTTTATGTCGTACAACATCGTCAATACATTTGCTAATAAAACCGGTCACTGACTCTGTGTATTCATTGATATTGCCTCCAGATGCCTCTCGGAACATTTCCCAATCTGTGGTGAGGAAACAGTCACGTAAATCGGCGTCCGATTCGTCCGTCCATCGTTGAATGGACCTCGTCACTGGCTTCTCTTGTTTTAGCCTCTGCCTGTAAGCAGGGAGCAACAGTATCGACGCATGGTCTGATTTGCCGAAAGTAGGACAGGGGAGGGCCTTATATCCGTGGGGAAATGGAGAGTAAACATTGTCCAGAGTGTTTTTCCCACGTATCGGGAAGTTGATGTGTTTTTTAAACTTTGGTAGGACTTTCTTCGGATTGGCGCCAGTAAAATCACCAGCAACAATAAAGGCAGCCTCCGGATGTAAAAATTCAAGCCTATTGCTAACTCGAAAAAGTTTGTCAAGCGCAGCCCCAGCGTTGACTTGGGGGGGGATGTACACAGCTGTTAAAATGACTGATGTAAACTCCCGGGGTAGATAGTAAGGGAGACATTTAATCGTAAGATGTTCCAGATCAGGAGAGCATCCAGGAGAGATACAGTCCACATCCAGACACCAAAGATTGTTTACCATGAAGCAGACACCAACCCCCTGCTTTTACCGGACTCTGCTGTTCGATCCTACCGATGTATGGATAGCCCTTTCGGAACAATGGCCGCATCTGGGATTGAGGGCTCCAGCCATGTTTCAGTGATAACCAGTACGTTACAGTTCTTAATGTCCTGCTGGAAAGCTAGCCTGCTCCTGAGTTCGTGACTGGACGTTCGCTAAGAGAATACTTGGGAGTGGAGCTGATTCAAGAGATGATTCTATTCTATTCTCATTTCCACTATCTTTTGGAACCAATAAACTCATCCAGAAAGTTTTTACATGTTTTTTCTTTCTAAATATACAGTTGTGCTCAAAAGTTTGCATACCCTTGGAGAATTGGTAATAAATGTACCATTTGTAAAGAAAACATGAGTGAGCAGGCAAAACACATGTCTTTTATTTCTTATGGGATTCATATTCAACTGTAGGTTATAACAGAATGGCACAATCATAAAACAAAACACAACAAAGAAAAAAATGAACTGACCCCTGTTCAAAAGTCTGCAAACCCTTAGTTCATAATACTGTGTTTTGCCCCCTTTAGCATCAATGACAGCATGCAGTATTTTGTAATAGTTGTCTATGAGTCCCCGAATTCTTGCAGGTGGTATAACTGCCTATTTGTCTTGGCAAAATGCCTCCAGGTCATGCAAAGTCTTTGGTCGTCTTGCATGAACCACATGTTTGAGATATCCCCAGAGTGGCTCGATGATATTAAGGCCAGGAGACTGTGATGGCCACTCCAGAACCTTCACCTTTTTCTGCTGTAACCACTGGAGGGTCAACTTGGCCTTGTGCTTAGGGTCATTGTCGTGCTGGAAAGTCCAAGTGCGTCCCATGCGCAGCTTTCGTGCAGAAGAATGCAAATTGTCTGCAAGTATTTTCTAATAACATGCTGTATTCACCTTGCCATCAATTTTCACAAGATTCCCTGTGCCTTTAGTGCTCACACATCCCCAAAACATCAGTGAGCCACCACCATGCTTCACAGTGGGGATGGTATTCCGTTCACTATAGGCCTTGTTGACCCCTCTCCAAACATAGCGCTTATGGTTGTGACCATAAAGTTCTATTTTTGCCTTGTCACTCAAAATTACAGTGTACCAGAAACTGTGAGGCGTGTCATGGTGTTGTTGGGCATATTGTAACCAGGCTTTTTTGTGGCATTGGCGCAGTAAAGGCTTTTTTCTGGCAACTCGGCCATACAGCTCATTTTTGTTCAAGTATTATTGTGTTGTGCTCCTTGAAACAACCACACCATCTTTTTCCAGAGCAGCCTGTATTTCTCTTGAGGTTACCTGTGGGTTTTTCTTTGTATCCCAAACAATTCTTCTGGCAGTTTTGGCTGGAATCTTTCTTGGTCTACTTGACCTTGGCTTGGTATCAAGAGATCCCAGAATTTTACACTTTTTAGTAAGTGATTGAACAGTACTGACTGGCATTTTCAAGGCTTTGGGTATCTTTTTACATCTTTTTTTATCTTTTTATATATATTTTTTCCATCTTTATAAAGTTCCATTACCTTGTTATGCAGGTCTTTTGACAGTTCTCAGACTCAGTATCTCGCCTGCTCAGTGCATCCACGTGTGAACTAACAAACTCATTGACTATTTATGCACAGACACTAATTGCAATTTAAAAAGCCACAGGTGTGGGAAATTAACCTTTAATTGCCATTTTAACCTGTGTGTCACCTTGTGTGTCTGTAACTATGCCAAACATTCAAGGGTATGTAAACTTTTGATCAGGGCCATTTGGGTGATTTTTGGCGAACAACAATGTCAGAATAAATGGCTTCATATGATCACTATCATTAAATAAAAGCATGATCGGTCATATTTTCAAAAACAATGCCAAAATTTCACAATTTCTGCCAGGGTATACAAACTTATGAGCACAACTGTACGTTTAACTTCTCCATGCTAACTTTTTAAGTTCTACATGCTAATGATTCTAAAAACTGTCTGCGTGAGTTTATTGGCTCCAAACAGAAATTAAATTGTGGTAAAATCATGCTGCCACTAAACTGTTTTTTAAAAGGATATATAAAAACAGGGGGCACCAGGAGTGCATTTTCCACCACAGAGGCATCCCATGAGGGCACATTGTCTTGCATGTAGGAGCACATAGAAGCCAACAAATTTTCTAGCATGTAGGGCAGCCTACATGGCACTGCATCACATTATCTTCATTGGAAGGGCACCCACTAGGACACTTAATCACATTTCCTAACAAATAGGGGCACCCTGGAGGGCACTGCATCACAATTTCTCCATTGGAAGGGCGCCCATTAGGGCACTGCATCACGTTTTCTCACACAGTGGGGCACCCTAGAGGGCACCCTACAGGGCACTTTATCATATTTTCTTGCATACTGGGTGGGCCACCATAGAGAGCACTTTATCATGTTTTATCTACCATCCAAGAGGGCACTTCTGCGGCATTTATTTCTGACATGGGGCACCGCCCCCCCCCCTTCCTCAAACCCTCGCTTTGGTTATATCCTAAAAGTCAAGTAGTAGGGGGTTGGTTAACTGACCTAAGGAAAACAAAACCAGTCCTGTAGAATAGACCCCTTATCTATTCCTGGGGCAAATAAAAGCAACCCTTTTTGTCTCTGCATTCGCTCCTTACAGAAACAACTGTTAACCATAAACATTCCAATGACAGCCTGCTAGAATAGAAATTAAGTACATAGGTATACATGTCTATAAGAAATATTGAAGAATCATTGAATGTGTAAATAGACATAGAATTGACATTTTTCGGTTCTTTCAATAGTTGTTTATTCCTTTTTCCTTTTAGCCCTCCATTCTCCAGTTCTGAGCCAGCAAAAATCTACCCCAAAATTCTGGATGGGGTGCTTAAGTTTCCCCCTTACATGAGTGAAGGGGCCAAGTCTGTCATCAGTAAATTGTGCAGGTAAGATGTGTGCACTGAGTCTTTGGTGTTGAGGGCTGCTCTAACTGTCTTGGCTGTTGTTGATGGTTCATTTTGTGTTGTGATCCATAGACCTCGGCCGGGTCAGAGACTGGGAAACACCAAGAATGGGATAAAAGATGTCCGCCATCACAGGTATGACCCAATTGTCTGCTGTGTTTGTGGGTGTTTCTATAAATAAAGGAGCACATGGTTAGTACACTGGGGAGGTGGAGCGCCAGAGAAGGGGAGCCGCTGTGCCACGCGGAGCAGACGTTACAGTACCCCCCCCCAATGCGCGTCTCCTAACGCCGCCACCCACCGGCGACCCGGATGACTCCAAGGGCAAGGGGCAGGCCGGTTCGTAGGGCGAGCATGGAACTCCACTGTCAGGGAGGGTCGCAGATGTCCACCACCCAGACCCAGCTGTGCTCCTCAGGGCCGTAGCCCGCCCATTTCACTAGGTACTGGACCTGGCCTTGCCACAACCGAGAGTCCTGGATTGAGTTCACCTGATACGCCGGACCCCCTGCCAACTCCAGCGGGGTTGGAGGCGCCCCCCCAGGACCGGATCCCCTGAGCGAACCAGGAACCACCGACCTGAGGAGAGAGACATGGAAAGTGGGTGAGATGTTTGTGTATGGTGAAGTGAACTGGAGTGTGTATGAGACGTTGTTTACCTTCCGGAGGACACAAAGCGGCCCCACATACCGGGGCCCAAGCTTACAGCAGTGCAGACGGAGGCGAAGATACCTCGTGGACAGCCATACCTTGTCCCCCAGACGGGACTCCGGGGCGTTGCCTATGTTGCCTCCACCGCCTGTCTGCCTACACCTTTTCACGTCATACTCCCTCCTGCAGGTGGACATGGGCGGCGAATCAGACCTCGTCTGACTTCCTGAACCACTCCTCCACAGCCTGGATATCACTGGAACACCCCACCCAGGGGCACAGGGGAGGCTGGAACCCGAGCACCATCTGAAAGGGGTTCAGACCTGTGGAGGAATGGTGCAGGGAGTTTTGAGCGTACTCCGCCCAAGAGAAAGCGTGTCCACTCACCTGGACGGTCCATGCAGTAGGACCGGAGGAACCTTCCAAGTTCTTGATTGGTGGGCTCCGCCTGCCCGTTAGCCTGCGGGAGATACCCGGATGTGAGTCTGACCACTACCCCCAGCATGGACATGAAGGCTTTTCAGACATGATGTAAGAGATGTAAACTGGAGGCTGCGGTCTGTCACAATGTCCTCCCGAAGCCCATACAGCTTCCCGAAGCCCATATAGTTCCAGCAGAACAACTGCTGGAACAGCACCTCAGCAACCTGGAGAGCAGAGGAGAGACTGGGTAGTGGGATGAACCTAAACATTTTTGAGAACCTGTCCACTACCACGGCAGTGTTCTTCCCCTCTGCTTGCGGGAAGTCTGTGAGGAAGTCCACCGCCAGGTGTGACCAAGGCTGCTGAAGTAATGGGAGAGGATGTAGTTTCCCCACTGGTGCCATTTACGGCGCCTTTGACTGTGCGCACGGTGCACGACATGACGTAGTGTCGCACAGTCGTCCCCATTCCAGGCCACCAGTATTTTGCCCCCTGAGCGCCTCCAAGGTCCAATTGCTGCCCAGATGTCCTGTAGCTGGTGTGGTGTGCACACAGGTCACTTACCAGCCCTGCACACTCCGAGGCACGTAAGTCTTTTCCGGGGGGCAAGTTCCTGGTGCGTGGTCCCGTCTCCCTGCACGTTGAATGTCCTCCTCATTGATGTCCCAGGAGACAGGACCCACGAC
Organism: Esox masquinongy; assembly: GCA_016801175.1. NCBI lineage: Eukaryota > Metazoa > Chordata > Actinopteri > Esociformes > Esocidae > Esox > Esox masquinongy. The sequence goes on along the minus strand of JACXGI010009806.1, from coordinate 13,839 downwards.
ACATGAGGCTGGTAGGATGGGTGTGTCCTTTGGGAGCACCGCCCTGGTCGTGCAGGCGGGAGAGTGTGTCCGCCCTGACGTTCTTCGTACCGGGGCGGTATGTCAGGGTGAACTGGAAGCGCTCGAAGAAAAAGCGTCCATCGAGCCTGGCGGGGGTTGAGGTGCCGTGTGAAGTGAACGGCTCCTGGGCCCCTTCGAGCCAGATTCTCCACTCCTCTAATGCCAACTTTATCGCCAGTAGCTCCCGGTCACCCACGCCGTAGTTCCTCTCCACAGCAGACTATTTCTTTGAATAGTAGGCACAGGGGTGGAGCCGAGGTGGATTCCCATGCAGCTGGGAGAGGACCGCCCCCACCCCGACCTCGGAGGCATCTTACTCGACCGTGAAGGGCTTGAGGGTGTCTGGGTATTTCAGGTGAGGGGCTGTGACGAACCTGCGTCTGGGCCAAGGTGAACAACAGAATAGTGAACAACAGAATATAAACACAACTAAACAGTGATTGGAAAGAGGTGCGTCGTCAGGATGCGCTGCTGCTATCACTCTCCTGCCGGTGGTTAGTACACCGGCGAGGTGGAGCACCAGAGAGGAAGGGGAGCCACTGTGCCACGCAGAGCAGACGTTACAATAATATTCTAAGTACAAGGTATAGCAATAGAGAAAAAATACTTTTGACTCAACAGTCCACTGCCTAAAGCCATAGACACAGACATGGCCATGGAGTGTTAACATGATAGGAAAATAGTCTGGCAGGGGACTATATGTGTATGGCCATACAAACTTTTGAACATTGTGTACTTTTTTTAATACTGATTGTTCATTTTGTGCGCCATCTTGCAATGTATCTCTTATTCCTTTTCACCCAATAGGGAGACATGTATGAAACACTTGTATATCAAAGGGCAGGTCAATCAGACATACCGTTGATTTTATAGGTTTCATGAAATTTTCACTGTACAGAAAAATCCAAGATGGTGGACTTTATGGGTTCTTGAGGCTTTTTTGTTCCTCTTAGGGAATGAGGCATGTACACAAAGAATCAGCATTCTAGGTCAGTCTGGATCAGGAGGAGGGCGTTCAGGATCCGGAGCCAGCAGAGCGGGATCAGGATCCGGAGCCGGCGGAGGAGGATCAGGATCTGGAGCAGGCGGAGGGGGATCATGATATGGAGCCAGCAGAGGGGGATCAGGAGGAGGCAGTGGCAGCCCCACCTCGGGAGCAGGAAGAGGCAGCAGCCACGCCGGAGGAGCAGGACGAGGAGGCGGCAACCCCACCTCGGAAACAGGAAGAGGCGGCGGCCCCACCTCGGAAGCAGGAAGAGGCGGCGGCTCCGTCGGAGGAGCAGGAAGAGCGGTAGGAGTCACGGGAGCTGGAGGAGTCAGGGGCTCCAAGGAGAGGAGGCGGCATCCCCGCCTCGGGAGCAGGAAGAGGCGGCTGCCCCGACAGAGAAGCAGGATGAAGAGGTGGCAGCCCTGCCTCAGGAGCAGGAAGAGGAGATGGTAGCCTGGCCTTGGAACTTTGCGTTGGTACCCAAATGGTATGAATGCATGATGTCAATGGATGAATGCGCAATGCTCCCTGATGAATGAAAATAGGCTATTATATGAAAATAGGCTTAAATAGGCTATTATTGAAACATAATACAAATGATATAGTCTACTTATCACACAGGTTATCGTTTTTCAATAGGAGATTCAGCTTATTGTGTAGGCTAATTCATCAAATTTGAACCGAAAATGTAAATCTACATTATTTTAGGAGGGAAAGAGAAACTAAATCGCGCACACATCCTATCGTCTCTCTCTGAATTTTCCATACTTATTTTACTGAAGATTAATATTCTACAAATGTATTAGGCTCTCTTGAAAAACTTCACTGGCTCCCCATAGAACAGAGAATCACCTTTAAAGTCCTTCTCCTCACTTTTAAGGCACTCCATGACCTAGCCCCTCCCTATCTAGCAGATCTTCTCCACCATTATACCCCTGCATGTAACCTCCGTTCATCTGACACCAACCATCTCACCATCCCCCGCACCAAGTGCCGCACTCTCGGTGACCGAGCATTTTCACCTGCTGCACCCAAACTATGGAATATCTTCCCTCCCGTCATCCAATGCTCTGACAATCTACAGTATCTCACAAAAGTGAGTACACCCCTCACATTTTTGCAAATATTTGATTATATCTTTTCATGTGACAACACTGAAGAAACTACACTTTGCTACAATGCAAAGTGGTGAGTGTACAGCTTGTATAACAGTGTAAATTTGCTGTCCCCTCAAAATAACTCAACACACAGCCATTAATGTCTAAACCGCTGGCAACAAAAGTGAGTACACCCTTAAGTGAAAATGTCCAAAATGGGCCCAATTAGCCATTTTCCCTCCACGGTGTCATGTGACTCGTTAGTTTTACAAGGTCTCAGGTGTGAATGGGGAGCAGGTGTGTTAAATTTCGTGTTATTGCTCTCACACTCCCTCATACTGGTCACTGGAAGTTCAACATGGCACCTCATGTCAAAGAACTCTCTGAGGATCTGAAAAAAAGAATTGTTGCTCTGCATAAAGCCTAGGCTATAAGAAGATTGCCGAGAACCTGAAACTGAGCTGCAGCACGGTGGCCAAGACCATACAGCGGTTTAACAGCACAGGTTCCACTCAGAACAGGCCTCGCCATGGTCGACCATAGAAGTTGAGTGCACGTGCTCAACGTCATATCCAGAGGTTGCCTTTGGGAAATAGATGTATGAGTGCTGCCAGCATTGCTGCAGAGGTTGAAGGGGTGGGGGGTCAGTCTGTCTGTGCTCAGACCATACGCCGCACACTGCATCAAACTGGTCTGCATGGCTGTCGTCCCAGAAGGAAGCCTCTTCTAAAGATGATGCACAAGAAAGCCCGCAAACAGTTTGCTGAAGACAAGCAGACTAAGGACATGGATTACTGGAACCATGCCCTGTGGTCTGATGAGATCAAGATAAACTTATTTGGTTCAGATGGTGTCAAGCATGTGTGGCGGCAACCAGGTGAGGAGTACAAAGTCAAGTTTGTCTTGCCTACAGTCAAGCATGGTGGTGGGAGTGTCATGGTCTGGGGCTGCATGAGTGCTGCCGGCACTGGGGAGCTACAGTTCATTGAGGGAACCATGAATGCCAACATGTACTGTGACATACTGAAGCAGAGCATGATCCCCTCCCTTCGGAGACTGGGCCGCAGGGCAGTATTCCAACATGATAACGACCCCAAA
>JACXGI010009806.1:0-10496 GCA_016801175.1 Esox masquinongy | reverse complement strand
TTGAGCATCTGTGCGGCATCCTCAAACGGAAGGTGGAGGAGCGCAAGGTCTCTAATATCCACCAGCTCTGTGATGTCGTCATGGAGGAGTGGAAGAGGACTCCAGTGGCAACCTGTGAAGCTCTGGTGAACTCTATGCCCAAGAGGGTTAAGGCAGTGCTGGAAAATAATGGTGGCCACACAAAATATTGACACTTTGGGCCCAATTTGGACATTTTCACTTAGGGGTGTACTCACTTTTGTTGCCAGCAGTTTAGACATTAATGGTTGTGTTGTGTTATTTTGAGGGGACAGCAAATTTACACTTTTATACAAGCTGTACGCTCACTACTTTACATTGTAGCAAAGTGTAATTTCTTCAATGTTGTCACATGAAAAGATATAATCAAATATTTACAAAAATGTGAGGGGTGTACTCACTTTTGTGAGATACTGTACCTACTTTCAAGACTGGTCTAAAGTCCCTTCTGTTCAGACATGCGTTTCATCATTATGGCAGTGGCCTTGTCTGACTCCATTCTTCTTGTTGCCTTATCCTCCGATTGTTTGTCTCTTGTATCTCTTGTCCACTCCCTTGTATAGTGTCCTTGAGTCTGTGAAAGGCGCTTTAAATATAATCTATTATTATTACAGTGAGGGAAAAAATTATTTGATCCCCTGCTGATTTTGTACGTTTGCCCACTGACAAAGAAATGATCAGTCTATCATTTTAATGGTAGGTTTATTTGAACAGTGAGAGACAAAATAACAACAAAAAAATCCAGAAAAACGCATGTCAAAAATGTTATGAATTGATTTGCATTTTAATGAGTGAAATAAGTATTCGACCCCTCTCAATCAGAAAGATTTCTGGCTCCCAGGTGTCTTCTATACAGGTAACGAGCTGAGATTAGGAGTACACTCTTAAAGGGAGTGCTCCTAATCTCAGTTTATTACCTGTATAAAAGACACTTGTCCACAGAAGCAATCAATCAATGAGATTCCAAACTCTCCACCATGGCCAAGACCAAAGAGCTGTCCAAGGATGTCAGGGGCAAGATTGTAGACCTATACAAGGCAGGAAAGGCCTTCAAGACCATCGCCAAGCAGCTTGGTGAGAAGGTGACAACAGTTGGTGCGATTATTCGCAAATGGAAGAAACACAAAAGAACTGTCAATCTCCCTCGGTCTGGGGCTCCATGCAAGATCTCACCTCGTGGAGTTGCAATGATCATGAGAACGGTGAGGATCAGCTCAGAACTACACGGGAGGATCTTGTCAATGTTCTCAAGGCAGCTGGGACCATATTCACCAAGAAAACAATTGGTAAGACACTACGCCGTGAAGGACTGAAATCCTGCAGCGCCCACAAGGACCCCTGCTCAAGAAAGCTCATGTACAGGCCCGTCTGAAGTTTGCCAATGAACATCTGAATGATTCAGAGGAGAACTGGGTGAAAGTGATGTGGTCAGATGAGACCAAAATCGAGCTCTTTGGCATCAACTCAACTCGCCATGTTTGGAGGAGGAATGCTGCCTATGACCCCAAGAACACCATCCCCACCGTCAAACATGGAGGTGGAAACATTATGCTTTGGGGGTGTTTTTCTGCTAAGGGGACAGGACAACTTCATCTCATCAAAGGGACGATGGACGGGGCCATGTACCGTTAAATCTTGGGTGAGAACCTCCTTCACTCAGCGAGGGCATTAAAAATGGGTCGTGGATGGGTATTCCAGCATGACAATGACCCAAAACACACAGCCAAGGCAACAAAGGAGTGGCTCAAGAAGAAGTACATTAAGGTCCCGGAGTGGCCTAGCCCATAGAATATCTGTGGAGGAGCTGAAGGTTCGAGTTGCCAAACGTCAGCCTCGAAACCTTAGTGACTTGGAGAAGATCTGCAAAGAGGAGTGGGACAAAATCCCTTCTGAGATGTGTGCAAACCTGGTTGCCAACTACAAGAAACGTCTGACCTCTGTGATTGCCAACAAGGGTTTTGCCACCAAGTACTAAGTCATGTTTTGAAGAGGGGTCGAATACTTATTTCAGTGTTTCTCACTGTTCAAATAAACCTACCATTAAAATTATAGACTGATTATTTCTTTGTCAGTGTACAAATGTACAAAATCAGCAGGGGATCAAATAATTGTTTCCCTCACTGTATTATTATAGGCTAAATAATTATTCACAAAACGAAATTCTAACAATATCTTATCTTTTTCTAGTAAGTCCTCTTGTTTTTAGATAACTTATTCATGTCACCTATAGAAAGATCTTATATGCCAGTAATCTAGGAGGCTAGAGCTATGCATTTACATTGAAATCAACTCGATAGCCCCACTACAACCCCCGAGAGAGACCTGCAAAGACGCGCTGTTCACAGCCAATTAATTTCAGACCTCGTCTTTTTCTAATAACTCCTCTCGGTTTTTCGATAACTTATTCATGTCACCTATAGAATAATATTAAATGACAGTAATCTAGGAGACTAGAGCTATTCATTGGCGTTGAAATCAACTCGATTGGCCCACTACAACCCCCGGGAGAGACATGCAAATATGCGCTGTTCACAGCCTATTAATTTCGGACCTCTTCTTTTTCTATGAAATCTTTTTTTAGTCTTTTTTTTTCGTATGATAGGACCTTCAATACAAATCACATTCTTGTACTTTTCAAATTCATTAACCATTTAAAACAAACAAATTCAGTAATTCATTATTTTTTAGACTATATAGTTTGATAACGACCCAATATATGAACTGATGCTGTGGCTGGATGGTGATGCTGCGGAGGAGAATGTCCATGCTAATAGGGACGATTCGTATGCTAATGACGCCAAACGGCGTTAGGCTCTGGCGGTTACTGGGGGTCAAAAAGGCCTGGCGTTGCTGGATACACATAATAAATTTCAAAGAATGAATAACACATATGCTTCAGCCTAGTCGAAGAAATAAAATTGATGGGATCCAAGGATATGTTGCCTCTTTTCAAGGAAAAACATTGCAGTGTATTATTCAATGTATTGTATTTGTAAATTCGATTAGCAAAGTAAAAGGATAATCAAAGGATGATTTACAGTAGCCTAAACTGTCACGGTGCCTCCCGTGATCATGCCTCCCTCTGGGGAATCTCGACTGCATTGCTCCCTGTCGCCAGCCTATTAGCCACCACTGTCCATTCTTCCGGCTGCTAGCACCACATTCACAGAACACCCCGGACTCTCCACTATTATGCACACCTGTTCCTCAACACATCACCCCAGACTTCCCATCATTACGCACACCGGATCCTGAAAATATAGACCACGTAAACCTACCACAATGAGACGCTACCTGATTGCTCCATAGGGGGCGCCACAGGCTGCGCCCAAATGCAGTTTTTTCACAATGATGCCATTTCCACCCCGATTGACCTAGAATGATAATTCTTTGTGTACCTGCCTTATTTCTCATGATGAATAAAAAAGCCTCAAGAACCCATGAAATCCACCATCTTGGATTTTTCTGTATGGTGAAAATTTGGCAAAGCCTATACAAATGAACTTAAAATCAACAATATGTCTGATTGACCAGCCCTTTGGCTTAGAAGTGTCTCATACATGCTGCCCTATAGGGTGATAAGGAATAAGAGATACATTGCCAGATGGTGGACAAAATGGCTGACCTGTGTTAAAACAAATGCATCCACACACCTCGTGTGCATTATATTATGGCAAAATTATATCAATTGGACCACTGAAAATGTAGACCACGTATACCTACCACAAAGAGATCCGACCCGATTGCTCCATAGGGGGCGCCACAGGCCATGCCCACATTCCGTTTTTTCACAATGATGCCATATCCACCCCAATTGACCTAGAATGCTGATTCTTTGTGTGCCTGCCTTATTTCTCATGATGAAGGTTCAAAAGGTTTATTTGTCATTTGCAATAACAAGTCATGGCAATGAAATGCTTGGTTTTACTACTCCCGACAGTGCAGTTAAGTTAAAAAGTAACAGTAATTATAATATAAAAATAAGAAGATAACACGAACTATCGAAAATAACACTATACAAAAAACACGCATCAATAATAATAACTATACAACTGGACAACCGTAGTGCAATGTAAAAGTGACAGGTGTGCATGATATGATTGGCAGATGAGCATGATATAAAGTGACAGGTGTGCATGGGACTATGGATGGAAGGGAAGAGGGGATCCTGAATTGAGCAGCCTTACGGCCTGAGGAAAGTAACTGTACTGTAGCCTGTTAGTTTTGGACGGAATACTCCTGTACCTTCTGCCTGATGGCAGCATGGTAAACAGTCCATGGCATGGGTGGCTGGGATCTGTAATGATTCGTTTGCCTACACCTCTCGGTGTAGAGATCCTGCAGGGATGGCAGGTCAGACCTTGTGATGCGCTCTGCTGTTTTAATCACCCTCTGAAGTGCTTTGCGGTCGAGGGCAGTGCAGCTGCCATACCAGGCGGTGACACAGCCGGAGAGGATACTCTCGATAGGGCATCTGTAGAAGTTGGTTAGGGTTAGGTGTATCCTGGAATCCATGCCAAATCTCCTTAATCGGCATCGGAAGAAGAGCCATTTCCTGGCCTCCTTCACCAAGATGTTAGAGTGATGAGACCAGGTCAAGTCATCACTGAAGTTGACACCAAGGAACCGGATGTTGTGCGGACCCATTGATGTGTATGGGGGCGTGGTCTCCCCGCCGCTGCTTCCTGTGATCAACAATCATCTCCTTCCTTTTGCTGATATTGAGCTGGAGGTTGTTTTCCTGAAACCACGAAGTCAGTGACCTTACTTCGTCTCTATAGGCTGACTCGTCGTTGTCAGAGATCAGGCCTATGATGGTGGTGTCGTCAGCAAACTTAACGATGGTGTTGGAGACGTGGGTTGCCAGGCAGTCGTGGGTGAAGAGGGAGTGCAGGAGCGGGCTCAGCACACAGCCCTGGGGGGGAGCCAGTACTGAGAGTCAGTGAGGAGGAGGTGGTGTTGCCCATCCGCACCACCTGGGGTCTGCCCGTCAGGAAGTTCAGGATTCATCTACACATAGAGGGTTCGAGAACCAGATCCCTGAGCTTCACCGCTAGCTTGTGGGGCACAATGGTGTTGAAGGCTGATTTCCACAATAGAATTGTGTATTTTTAATGCAGTGCCGTCTGAGGGCCCGAAGATCACGGCCATCCAATATTGTTTTTCGGCCATGTCCCTTGCATACCGAAATTTCTTTTTTGCATTACACAAATTTTACTTTTGTTGCCTCTGTCCCAATTTTTTTTAAATGTGTTGCTGGCATCAAATTCAAAGTGGGCATGTACAGTTGTGCTCAAAACTTTGCATACCATTGGAGAACTGGTAATATACTGCTCTGGAAAAAATTCAGAAACCACTCCTAATTTTTCTTAAATCAGCATCTCTACATGTATGGCAGCCATTCCATTCCAGTGTCTGTTAAATTCCAAAACAGGCACACCTCATTTTACTTAATGAGGTACTGATTTGGTGATTACCTGAACCAAATCTAATTTGACAAGGAAAAGTATAAAAACCACTGCTGTGATCATCACTATCCTCTTGCAATAGGACCAGCTGGATGGCAAAAACAGTGCAAGTAGTACCTCAAAGGTCATTTGAATAAAAAAAATAACTATTCAGCATGACAAAAGAGTTGAAAAGAAAAGCTTTGAGGGAGGAAAAGAAGGGTTCAAATCTGGCTTTACTGGCAGAGGAATGCAGTGAGCGTCAGGTTGCTTCCATCCTGAAAATGTCAAAGACGACGGTTCATAAGAACAAGGTCAAGCAACAGACATGGGGGACAACAAAGCTACAGACAGGCGGAGGGCGAAAACGACTGTCCACTGACCGAGATGACCGTCAACTCATTCGAATGTCACTCAACAACCGTAGGATGACATCAAGTGACCTACAAAAAGAATGGCAAACCGCAGCTGGGGTGAAGTGCATGGCGAGGATGGTTCGAAACAGGTTCCTAGAGACAGGGCTGAGGTCGTTCAAAGCTAGAAAAAAGCCCTTCATCAATGAGAAGCAAAGAAGAGCCAGGCTGAAGTTTGCAAAAGACCATAAGGACTGGACCGTAGAGGAATGGAGTTAAGGTCATCTACTCTGACGAGTCAAATTTTCAGCTTTGCCCAACACCTGGTCGTCTAATGGTTAGACGGAGACCTGGAGAGGCCTACAAGCCACAGTGTCTCGCACCCACTGTGAAATTTGGTGGAGAATCTGTGATCTGGGGATGCTTCAGCAAGGCTGGAATCGGGCAGATTTGTCTTTGTGAAGGATACATGAATCACGCCAAGCACAATGTTATCCTGGAAGAACACCTGCTTCCTTCTGCTCTGACAATGTTCCCCAACTCTGAGAATAGTTTTTTTCCAGCAGGACAATGCTTCATGCCACACAGCCAGGTCAATCAAGGTGTGGATGGAGGACCACCAGATCAAGACGATGTCATAGCCAGCCCAATTTCCAGACCTGAACCCCATTGAAAACCTCTGCAATTTGATCAATAGGAAGATGGATGGTCACAAGCCATCAAACAAAGCCGAGCTACTTGAATGTTTGTGCCAGGAGTGGCATAAAGTCACCCAACAGCAATGTGACAGAATGGTGGAGAGCATGCCGAGACGCATGAAAGCTGTGATTAAAAATCAGGGTTATTCCACCAAATATTGATTACTGAACTCTTCCTAAATGTTAAAAATACTAATACATTAGTATTTTGTTGTTGATAAATGAATATGAATTAGTTTTCTTTGCATTATTTGAGGTCTGAAAACAATACATTTTTTTGGTTATTTTGACCAGTTGTTATTTTCTACAGATAAATACTCTAAATGACAATATTTTAATTTGGAATTTGGGAGTAATATTGTCAGTAGTTTATAGAATAAAACAAAACTGTTCATTTTACTCAAACACATACCTATGAATAGAAAAACCAGAGAAACTGATAATTTTGCAGTGATCTCTTAATTTTTTCCAGAGCTGTATGTACCATTTGTAAAGAAAACATGAGTGATCAGGCAAAACACGTCTTTTATGTCTTATGGGATTCACATTCAACTGTAGGTCATAACAGAATGCCAGAATCATAAAACAATACAGGGAAACAAAGAAAAAAATTAACTGACCCCTGTTGAACCCCTAACCCCTTAGTTCTTTACACTGTGTATTGCCCCCTTTAGCATCAATGACAGCGTGCAGTCTTTTGTAATAGTTGTCTGAGGCCCCAAATTCTTGCAGGTGGTATAGCTGTCCATTCGTCGTCATGCAAAGTCTTTGGTCGTCTTGCATGACCCGCACTTTTGAGATCTCCCCAGAGTGGCTCGATGATATTAAGGTCAGGAGACTGTGGACACTCCAGAACCTTCACCTTTTTCTGTTGTAACCACTGGAGGGTCAACTTGGCCTTATGCTGAGGGTCATTGTCATGCTGGAAAGTCCAAGAGCGTCCCATGCGCAGCTTTCGTACAGAACAATGCAAATCTTCTGCCAGTATTTTCTGATAACATGTTGCATTCATCTTGCCATCAATTTTCACAAGATTCCCTGTGCCTTTAGTGCTCACACACCCCCAAAACATCAATGAGCACCCACCATGCTTCACAGTGGGGATGGTATTCTGTTCACTATAGGCCTTGTTGACCCCACTCCAAACAAACCGCTTACGGTTGTGACCATAAAGCTCTATTTTGGTCTTGTAACTCCAAATTACAGTGTGCCAGAAGCTGTGAGGCTTGTCAAGGTGTTGTCAGGCATATTGTAACTGGGCTTTTTTGTGGCATTGGCGCAGTAAAGGCTTCTTTCTGGCAACTCGACCACAGAGCTCATTTTTGTTCAAGTATCGTCATATTGTGCTCCTTGAAACAACCACACCGTCTTTTTCCAGAGCAGCCTGTATTTCTACTGAGATTACCTGATCAACAAAATGGCACCATTGAGGATGGCTGCCATTTTTCGTGCTCCCAACCAACTTTGTGGATTTATAGTTTTATTATTGTTACTAATGTGTAATTTTGCTGCATTTGCAACCGCATTATTAACATATGACAGACAATCACTATTGGACATCAGAAATGCACTGGAATCGTCTTTTTCGTACAGAACATCAAGTTCAACGAACAACCCGGGATACCCTTTGTTGTGCTTACTTGAGCAAGCACCTGGAAAACAATGCCGACGGAGAAAGCGTGGGAAGCGTGGGTGGAGTTTTGGTCCGACTGCGGCTGCAGGGAAACCATGCTCCTCTCCCAAGTATTCTCTTAGCGCACGTCCAGTTACTAGACAGCAAGCTGGACGAACTTAGGAGCAGGCTAGCTTTCCAGCGGGACATTAAGAACTGTTACGTGCTGGTTTTCACTGAAACATGGCTGGAGCCCTCAATCCCAGATGCGGCCATTGTTCCGAAAGGGCTATCCATTCATCGACAGGATCGAACAGCAGAGTCCGGTAAAAGCAGAGGGGGTGGTGTCTGCTTCATGGTAAACAATCTTTGGTGTTCGGACGCGGACTGCATTTCTTCTGGATGCTTTCCTGCTCTGGAGCATCTTACGATTAAATGTCACCCTTACATTTAATCGTAAGATGCTTACTGATGTAAACTCCGGGAGTTTACATCAGTAATTTTAACAGCTGTGACAAACTTTTTTTAAGTTGTCGATAGGCTTGAATATTTACACCCAGAAGCTGCCTTTATTGTTGCGGGCGATTTTAATGGCGCCAATCCGAGGAAAGTCCTACCAAAGTTTAAAAAACACATCAACTTCCCGACACGCGGGAAAAACACTCTCGACAATGTCTACTCTCCATGTCATCATAGATATAAGGCCCTCCCCCGTCCTGCTTTCGGCAAATCAGACCATGCGTCGATACTGTTGCTCCCTGCTTACAGGCAGAGGCTAAAACAAGAGAAACCAGTGACGAGGTCCATTCAACGATGGACAGACGAATCGGACGCCGACTTACATGACTGTTTCCTCACTACCGACTGGGAAATGTTCCTAGAGGCGTCTGGTGGCAATATCAACGAATACACAGAGTCCGTGACTGGTTTTATTAGCAAATGTATCGACGACGTTGTACCACGTATAACTACTAAATCATTCCCTAATCGAAAACCGTGGGTCAACAGTGGTATTCGTGCCATGCTTTTAAGGCACGGACTGCAGCATTCAACTCCGGCAGCAAGGACAATTATAAGAAATCCAGGTATGACCTCAGGAAGGCAATAAAAACTGCAAAAAGCCAATTCAGAGTCAATGTAGACTCTCTCTACCAGGGCTCCAATACCAGGAACATGTGGAGTGGTCTGAGAACCATCACGGACTATAAAGGTTATTCAGGCAGTGTAAAGAAAGTGCCAGCCAACATCTCAGGCCGTGTTCTCAAGGTCTGTGCAGACCAACTGGCTGATGTCTTTACTGATATCTTCAACCTATCACTATGTCAGTCAATGGTCCCCACCTGCTTTAAGAAGTCAATCATTGTTCCTGTGCCAAAAAAGCAAAAAGTCCTCTGCATGAATGACTGCCGCCCTGTAGTACTCATCAATCATCATGAAGCTTTGAGCGGCTAGTTAAAACTCACATCACAGACTCCATGCCTGTAACACGACCCGCTACAGTTTGCTTATAGACATAACAGATCTACAGAGGATGCCATTGCTCTGACCCTCCACTCCGTGCTCTCTCGTCTGGACAAGAGGAACACATATGTGAGAATGCAGTTCATTGACTACAGCTCAGCCTTCAACACCATTGTGCCCCACAAGCTAGCGGTGAAGCTCAGGGATCTGGGTTTCGACCCCTCTATGTGCAGATGGATCCTGAACTTCCTGACGGGCAGACCCCAGGTGGTGCGGATGAGCAACACCACCTCCTCCTCACTGACTCTCAGTACTGGCTCCCCCCAGGGCTGTGTGCTGAGCCCGCTCCTGCACTCCCTCTTCACCCACGACTGCCTGGCAACCCACGTCTCCAACACCATCGTTAAGTTTGCTGAAGACACCACCATCATAGGCCTGATCTCTGACAACGACGAGTCAGCCTATAGAGATAAAGTAAGGTCACTGACTTCGTGGTGTCAGGAAAACAACATCCAGTTCAATATCAGCAAAAGGAAGGAGATGATTGTTGATCATAGGAAGCAGCGGCGGGGAGACCACGCCCCCATACACATCAATGGGTCTGCAGTAGAGAGAGTTCACAACATCCGGTTCCTTGGTGTCAACTTCAGCGATGACTTGACCTGGTCTCATCACTCTAACATCTTGGTGAAGGAGGCCAGGAAACGACTCTTCTTCCTACGCCGATTAAGGAGATTTGGCATGGATTCCAGGATACTCACCAACTTCTACAGATGCACTATCGAGAGTATCCTGTCCGGCTGTGTCACCGCCTGGTATGGCAGCTGCACCGCCCTCGACCGCAAAGCACTTCAGAGGGTGATTAAAACAGCAGAGCGCATCACAAGGTCTGACCTGCCATCCCTGC
>JACXGI010009805.1:0-29308 GCA_016801175.1 Esox masquinongy | reverse complement strand
ACAAACAGCCGGAGGCAGGGCCTTCTCTCATAGAGCTCCACTACTGTGGAATGATTTGCCAATTAAGGTTAGAAATGCAAACTCAGTGCAAACTTTCAAGTGTCTACTAAAGACTCATCTCTACAGCATGGTCTATGATTAAGTGTAGTCTGGCCCAGGGGCGTGAAGGTGACCAGAAAGGCTTGATACTGTCCACCCTCTCATCGCCACTGGGATGCCCTCCCTCCAATGCCATTCGGGGGCGGAGTCACTGGCTTGTTGTTGTCTCTCTGTTGTGCACTTGGGCTGTACTCTTCTGGCAATACTCGGCCCTCATTCAGGGTGGTTGCAGTTGGTGGGTGTCCCTTTGGTTGATGCTTGGCAATGTGGGTGGATTGATTTCCTGCCTGTTGGGCCGTGTCCGGGGCCTCCCCCGGATAGGGCCACAGTGTCACTGGACCCCCCTGTCTCAGCCCCAAGGTCTTACGCTGCTATATCTTTGTACTGGGGGAGTAGGGTCAGTTCTCCTTCTCCACTATAAATCCTTGTAGATCTAAGGAATGCATTTTCTAAATTTTCTCTGTCTCCTGCCATTTTAAACTTAGGAGGACATGAGGTCTTGGCCCACACCTGCGGAGTACCAGGCTTGAAAGACTCGTTGCTACCAGGCTTGAAAGACTCGTTGCTGCCCCCCCCCGTCCGACCTGGACTAGGTTTAAATGGAATCTGGATTTGTACTCTTAATATGTTCACCCGGCACAGCCAGAAGAGGACTGGTCACCCCTCTGAGCCTGGTTCCTCTCTAGGTTTCTTCCAAAATTTCGGCCTTCTTAGGGAGTTTTTCCTAGTCACTGAAATTCAACTCTACTGTTGTTTGCTCCTTGGGGTTTAAGGCCGGGTGTTTTGTAAATGCACTTTGTGACAACTGCTGATGTAAAAAGGGCTTTATAAATAAATTTGATTGATTGATTGATTGATGCTGGACCCTCGTCACAAGCACCTGGGTTTTCTTTCGCAAGAGAAAAGACTGGATGCAAATGCAAAGTTGGTTGAACTGGGGAAGGCAGTGGACATGCCCACACCACAGACTGTGAGCGATGCGGTCGGCCCACACCCAGTGCGGGAAGTCTGGCATCCGCTATGGAACTACTTCTGGGAGAGCAATACTCTACTAGTGCCACTTCCATTGAAACAGAAGTGGATAACTTTCTGCGGGATATTCCACCACTACTGGATGGAAATCCATCGGACTGGTGGAAGGTGCATCCCTGCGACCTCAGTGCCATCCAAACAGGTGTTTTCAACAGCTGGACTAATCGTAACCCGCCTGCGCTCAAAACTCACTCCTGAGAATGTAAATATAGAAATCAATAGGCTTGCTTGGAAATCGAGGGAGCTTGCCGTAGCCTAGTAGGCCTAATCAGAGTCATAAGACACTTTATTTTAAATTGTTATACTTGTGTTTTGATTTTCCTCATCCAAGGATGGTGAGTCTTACGGTTGTTTTTTAAAAACGAATAAAGCTTCTTCTTTTTAATGATCATTTGTTTGATATGGTTGTATTAACTTTTTGTGGTACAAGCCTAATATCTGCACAGCGCGTCGTTGGCCTCATTTAAATGTAGCCTAATACTCATCCAAAGATGGTGAGTCTGATCGTTTTTTTGTTCTTTTAAAATAAAGGTTAATAAAACTCATTTTTGAATGACCTCTTGAGTACAGTATTTCTGTTTTAAGATATAATGTTTTATATTGATCCAAAAATGAGGTAAGAGCATTGCATTCGTTTTCTGATATTCGGTTATCTATATAGTGTCAAATATGTCCACGTCTTGTGAAAATAAACATTTAATTTTCGAAAAAACAAACATTGGTGATTTTCTGTCATAGGCAAAAAAACACCTTTTAATCAGATTAATTGATTGATTGATCTTTAACGATGTCAACAAGTCGATTAAGGAAAAGTCTTCAAATTTGCACTCCTATTTGATGATAAGATCCCCAAACTCTTTGCAATTTTACTTTGAGAAACATTATTCTGAAATTCTATTTACCCACGCAGTCTTTCAGAGTAGGAACCCATCCTCACTTCTGATAGACCCATCTTCTCCGGAATGATCTTGTAATACCCAATCATGTTACTGACCTGTTGCCAATTGACCTAATTAGTTGTGTGATATTCCACCAGGTTCAGTTTTTTAGCATTACACTACTTTTCCAGTCCTTGCCTGTCCCAACTTTTTTAAACATGTTGCTGGCATCAAATTCAAATTGGGCATATCTTTTACAAGAAATAATAAAATGTCTCAGTTTCAATATTTGATATGTTGTTTTTGTACTATATTCTATTGAATATAGGGTTTAAATGATTTGTCAGGTCCTGGCTGGGGACCTCTAGGCATCTCTAAGCGCCTGGGGGCCACAGTCAGGGGCTGACTGCAGAGGTGCCACTAGGCATCTCTGCGCTGCTGTTTTGGTTGGCCCCAATTAGACGTAGCTGCTCCATGTTGCCTCTAATTGGGGACCCTATCTAACCCTTTGATTTCTTTAGTTTGTAGTTCATTGTTTGTGTTTGTTGTGTGATGCTGCACTACAGTTCTCGGTCGTTTCTGTGTGTGAAGAAGGAATAAAGGAATGTTTCTCTACAGCCCTGTGCTTCGTGTCCTGCCTCCCTGCGAACGTGACAGAATGAACAGCCAACCAAGAACCATGCAGAGCTGGAACCTGGCTCAGGATTCCCGTCAGGATCTAGAGCGGCGGCAACGTCGGCAACCCCAAGGGCAAGCCGAGAAGACCCCCCATGAGTTTTCTTTGGGGGGTGATCCGAGCCCCTGCTGTCGCCACCTCCTCTCTGCTCCAGCGCCCCGTCCTGCTTTGGGAGCGGAGCCTCCTCCTGCTCTGGCGCACCGTCCTGCTTCGGGGGCGTAGCCTCCTCCCTCCATCCCGTCCTGCTCTGGGGGCCGTGCCTCCATCTGTCCCAGCGTCGCATCCTGCTGCGGGAGCGGAGCCTCCACCTGTCCCTGGGCTACGTACTGCTCCGGGGCTGGAGCCGCCACCTGGCGCCCCGCCCTCCCCCACTTGATTGTTCTGGTCTTGCGGTCGGGAGCCCGCACCTTGGGGGATGGGTACTGTCGAGTCCTGGCTGGGGGCCTCTAGGCATCTCTATGCGCCTAGGGGCCACAGTCAGGGCCTGAATGCAGAGGCGCCTCTGGGCATCTCTGTGCTGTTGTTTTGGTTTGCCCCAATTAGAGGCAGCTGCTCCACGTTGCCTCTAATTGGAGACCCTATTTAAGTTAAATTTGTTTTTGCGACTGCTTTACCGATAGTGACAGAGTTATAGTGGAAAGAGAGTAAACTAGCAACAATTTTAAGAGTAGGACAGGGAATATGAAGAATGGCACAAGCACAGAAGGAGCAGGATGAAGGC
Source organism: Esox masquinongy (assembly GCA_016801175.1). Lineage (NCBI taxonomy): Eukaryota > Metazoa > Chordata > Actinopteri > Esociformes > Esocidae > Esox > Esox masquinongy. The sequence goes on along the minus strand of JACXGI010009805.1, from coordinate 25,902 downwards.
AACATCCTAAATATAAGTGTGTATGTCAAAAAAGCTCAGGCGAAGGTACAGGCTAGGGTAAGCTAAATCATAAACACGGAAGGCATGCTACGATCAAAGAATGTTAGAAAGCTATCACAAACTCTTGAACAGGCTTCCCAGCTAACACGTTACGTAACCACAACCAACCGTGACGTTATGGATTGGTAATGTCATGACATTACCTTCTCAAAACGTTGTGGCAACGTTATCCGAAGGTAATTGCATGACCACATAATTGGTAATCTTCCTTACCTGCTCAGGATGTAGCAGAAACGTAATTACAGGACGTACTGACAATGTAACAAATTTGTACCAGTTTGGTAACGATCTTACGTAACTACATCCGGGAAATATTAACTCCTATTTTCGTTGCCGTGCCTCCACCAGTCCCGGCGCCGCATCCTGCTCTGGGGGCGGAGCCTCCACCTGTACCGGCGCTGCATCCTCCGTTTGGGTCGCTACGTTTTTTGTTTTTGCGACTGTCTTTCTAATGGATAATGACAGAGCTATAGCAGAGCTAAATATAGTGGAAATAGTAAATCCATGAACTATCCAGTAGGAATGTAGACTATTTACCAAAAATTATAGCAGCACAAACAAAATTTTTGCGGCACAAATGGAGCACATAGGATTGAGCCTATTTTGAGGCAGTTTGGAGCAGGTTCGGGGCTGGTGACCTGAAATGAAATGTCTAATATATAAAACGCCGCATCAGCACAAACGAAAATTTTAAATGCACAAACCAGCACAAACAGAGCACAAACGATTGAGCCTATTTCGATGGAATTTTGAGCATGTTGGGGGGCTGGTGACACCGAAGCAGCCCAAACGAAACTTGTAACGGCACAAACCAGCACAAACGAAGCACAAACAAACAATACTTTTATGGGTGAATTTGAAGGATTTGGGGGGCTGAGTGACCTCGGAGTTATCTATAAAATACTTTTTAGGACTAATATCTAAAAAATGACAGCAGCACAACTGGAGCAGAAGCGATTAAACATGTTTTACCTGTGTAAAGATGGTCCCCCATCCAGCGCAAAACTACGGCAAAAGAGGCTTAATCGTTCGTGCTGGTTTGTGCCGTAAAAATGTTTGTGCTGCTATCATTTTTTAGATATTAAATAATATTTCATAGGTCAAATTCACTCAAAATATGCTCAATTATTTGTGCTCCTTTTGTGCCGATTTGTGCCGGTACGTTTTTGCGACAGCTTTACCGATAGTGACAGAGCAATAGTGGAAAGAGAGTAAAGCCAGTGCGCTATCCAGTCAGAATGTAGCTATGTACCTACAACTGTAGCAGCGCAAACAAACCTTTCAGCGGCACAAACGGAGCATACATAATTGAGCCTATTTTGAGGAGCAGGTTGTGGGGCTGGTGACACCTAAAATTAAATGTCTAATATATAAAATGCTGCATCAGCACAAACTAAATTTTTAACGGCACAAACCAGCACAAACGAAGCACAAACAAAGGAGGCTATTTTGGTTGAATTTGGAGCATGTTGGGGGGCTGAATGACGTCATCGCCAATAATTAAATTTCTAATATTAAAAACACAGATGAAGCACAAACGAAACTTTTAACGGCACAAACCAGCACAAACGAAGCACAAACGAATTAGGCTATTTTGACTCAATTTGGAGCATGTTGGGGTGGTTGAGTGATGTCATCACCAATAAATAAATGTCTAATATATAAAATATCGAAGCAGCACAAACGAAAATTTTAACAGTACAAACCGGCACAAACGAGGCACAAACAAACAAGACTACTTTCGTTGATTTTGGAGGATGTTATGGGGCTGAGTGACTTCAGAATGACCTATAAAATATTCTTTAATATCTAAAAAATGACAGCAGCACAAACGAAAATTTTAACGACACAAACCGGCACAAACGAAGCACAAACGAATGAGCCTATTTTGACTCAATTTGGAGCATGTTGGGGGGCTGAGTGACGTCATCACCAATAATTAAATGTCTAATATATAAAATACCGAAGCAGCACAAACAAAAATTTTAATGGCACAAACGAAGCACAAACAAACAACACTATTTTCGTTGATTTCAGAGGATGTTGGGGGGCTGAGTGACCTCAGAATGACCTATAAAATATTCTTTAATATCTAGAAAATGATAGCAGCACAAACGAAAATTTTAACGGCACAAACCAGGACAAACGGAGCACAAACGATTGAGCCTATTTTGCCAAAGTTTTGTGTTGGGTGGGGGGCCAACTTCACGCAGGTCACTTACCTTTCTGTAATCTTGAAAGTTAGGTGGGTTTAAAGGGGACAGTGACATTAGCAAGACTATATTAAATTTGATAAAGTCGATAATACAAATATGATTAATAAAAAATTTAAACTAACATAAGTTTTGGCAAAAATGTTACTTGATTGCCTCCTGTAAGTATCTAGAGACAGTAATTGAACCACGCTATTGTTTAACTACTGACAAAATTAAGAGAGGGACATGTGTTAGCCAAATGGTATTTATTTAACCTTAGTGCTAGTCAAACCTTATTCTTTTTTAAACACATTTACTATATTGACTACATCTAACCGAGTATGTAGTTAGCATGTAGCTAGCTATGCTAATTTAGTCAAAATGATTCGGATTCAATCCGCTATGGAAAATACCATGACTATGACTGCAATGTAGTTGTAAAATGCTGGGGTAATGTTGGCTAACTAGTCTGGTCAACCCTACCGTAGATTTGGGGGCAGCAAGTACGTTTGGCATCGGGCCAATATTTTTAAGTCACTTGATGGCGGGCCAGAACATAGTCAAAGGATAATTTAAGAAATTCATCGATGAAAAATGCAACTAGATTAGACTGTTACAGTGTCTTTTGTAACTGCTTAGTCAGATGTGGTTACCTTGTGGTTAAATCCTGTAAGACAGTCAGAAACAAAAAGCCACAGTTGTGTGACGGTGTCCGGGTTTTGTGCTGGATTAATTAATACAGTACTACTGACACGTAGGCCTAACCCGACAAGTGTCTTCATTCACCAACTTGCAACACAGACCGCCTTTGTAAGACACACATAGGTGGGAAATGTGTAATGGATAAAAATAACTCAAGAAATAAAAGAGGACTTGAATAAGCCCATTAATGGCCTGTTTGAGTCATGCTTTTAATGGCATATGTTTTATTTCCTCTTTTCATATTGTGAATAATAAATTATTATTATGGAATATCCCATCTATTATTTTAATTTGCTTCTTTGTTAAACATCGGAGTCTAACAATATTATATAATTATTTGACGTAGCCTACTTTTACTCTAAGAATTATTCCTTTGCATCCTCACGTACTACACTGCATTTTTTAATTGTTTGCGTGCTGGAGGTAGGCTACGCTATTACATTGTGTGCAGAGCTAAACATTTAAGCTAGCTGTATACACAAAATGGCGCTATCAGAGAGTCTAAAGAGGATTGTTGACAGTGAAAGTAGGGCATTCAAAGATGAATGGAACAACAACTACGCCTTCATCCTACCTAGTTTCGTGAATGCAAAGCCGGTGTGTCTTACTTGCATTGAAGTTGTCGCTGTTTGCAGAGTATTTCAGAGGTGTGTCAAGCCAGCCACAGTTGAATGCACTTCAGAACTTTTCAAAGTAAAAACTCTCAATTCAACTCCAAATAAAGCATTGTTGCAAAAAAACTTTCTCGCACTTTTATTTTGTTGGCAAAATCACTAAAGAGGAAGTGTTTATGTGAGAAAATGTTGCTGTCATGACTGAGATCTATTTCAGCACCAGCCGCTGTCAAAATAATCATGCCGTGGGCCAGATATTATTATTGGCGGGCCAGTTTTGTCCCACGGGCCGTCTTTTGCCGACCCTGCTGTAGATGCGTAAGCCTACTGCTTTCATTGTAATTGGTTGCAAACCTTAGCAAGCTACTTTACTCGAGTAAATGCAATATAGCCAGGTACTAGCTAACGTAACGTAGTTCGCTGATCACATGTGATGCTAAATAACACAAACTAAACACGTAAACTAAATTAATTTATCTAATTACAGTAACACAAATAAACTTCCTTGCCTCCTCTGTCCCTCCACTTGTGGAAGTCTCTGCTGTGAATTTTGCATCGTTCTGTCCCCTTCCAACCTGGTTAGGTTTAGCAGAGGGTTAGAAAACTAAAAACATATTTCTTTATAAACAAGCTTATACAGCTATATACAAAAACTAAGAACTTAGACACATAACTCGCTACAATAAAGTTGACCAAAGACATAACTCAAAGTTAACTACGAAATGTTACAGTAGGCAACTATGACATCCTTACCGTTCTCTCAGATTTCGAAAATGTACAGTAATGCCCCAGACCTCTTGAGCCACATAGTTGTATCCAGTAGGTGGCGTAGTACTGTTCTGGGTTGTTCCAAGAATGGACTGTTCCTGAGAGACCGGCTGCAGCTAGATGCCTCACTGCCGTTCTAGTGTTAATAGCTAACTGATTAGGCATGTGATAGGCCTGGCTTAAGAGGCTATGTCACTAGGTCTGGGGAATACCTATAGGATTTTGTTGCAAAGGGGTGGGAACAATGTTTTTTCAGTAATGTCTCAAAACATATTAACCCATTCAAATTCATTGCTTGGGCCATTAGATGGGCTTATACAGGTGCTCACGAGAATAATACCTTCAGTGTAACAGTAGCTACTGTACCTAAGTGAAGATGGCAACAAAATCGCTAAATAAAACCCTATCGACATATGTGGGTGTATGTCGCGTTTGTGGTGAACCATGTCAGTCTTTGAGAAAAGAACAAAACCTTTTCCTAGGTAAATCGTCGTTATTGCGACCGAACTACACTTGCTTTAGAAGAAATAATAGGACCGGTAATGCCGAATGATGGGTTTTGTAAAGCGTTATGTGGCTCTTGTCGCAATCTTCTGCTAAAACATAAAAGAAGTGTGGATGAGGTAGAAAGAATTTGTGGTTTTATGAGAGGAAAAAACTAATTCTAAACTCAGAATGAAGAGGTGGCGCAGCAGTCTCAACCAAAAGTTTTTTACCAAACAAATTTTCTTATCCTCCATCTCATTCTGACAGTGGGGAACCGTCAGGGCCCTCTATGCCCTCAGGGAGGGCCTAAGGATAGATACAAATCTCTATATATTTTTATACTGTAGTTTCCAAACCCCATTTTTCTGTCTTGTTGGCTGCAGAAAGAGATATATGCTGCCTCTGGGTGATGCCATCTGGAATCACAATGTCAATTTTCACTGTTATGCTGATAACACACAGTTGTATATTTCGATGAAACATGGAGAAGCCCCAAAATTAGCTACTTTGGAAGCATGCGTTTCAGATATTAGGAAGTGGATGATGGAGTACTTCTTGCTTTTAAACTCAAGAAAAACAGAAATGCTTGTTTTAGGACCCAAGAAACAAAGAGTTCTGTTGGCAGACATTACAGTGAACCTCGATGGTTGTATGGTCATATCCCAAAAAACTGTGAGAAATCTCGGAGTTACCCTCGACCCTGACCTCTCCTTTGATGAACATCTAAAATATATCTCAAGAGCTGCTTTTTTCCATCTTCAGAACATTGCAAAAATCAGAAACTTACCAAAAACCGATGCAGAAAAACAAATCCATGCTTTTGTTACTTCTAGATTAGATTACTGCAATGCTCTTCTCTCCAGTTACCTTGATAAATCAATAAACGTCAATTAGTGCTGAACACGGCTGCTAGAATCCTAACTAGAATAAAAGAACTAAAAAATGTGGACACATTACTCCAGTATTAGCCTCTTTACACTGGCTACCTTTTACTGCTAGGGCTGATTTTAAGGTTTTATTGTCAACCTATAAAGCAATACATGGACTTGTTCCTACTTACCTTGCTGAAATGATCCAGCCATACATACCCACACCTAAGATCACAAGATGCAGGCCTCCTAATTGTACCTAGAGTTTCTAAACAAACAGCTAGAGGCAGGACTTTCTCTCATAGAGCTCCACTACTGTGAAATGACCTGCCAATTTAGGTTAGAAATGCAAACTTTCAAGTGTCTACTAAAGACTCATCTCTTCAGCATGGTCTATGATTAAGTGTAGTTTGGCCCAGGGGTGTGAAGGTGAATGGAAAGGCTTGATACTGTCCACCCTTGCTGTCTTGCCAGGTGGGCTCTCATTGTCACTGGGATGCCCTCTCTCCAATGCCATTCAGGGGAAGAGTCAGTGGCTTGTTGATGTTCCTCCATTGCGCCCATTGTGCAATTGGATTGAACTCTGCTGTCAATACTTGGCCCTCATTTCAGGGTGGTTGCGGTTGATTGGTGTCCCTTTGGTTGATGCTTGGCAATGTAGGTGGATTGACTTCCTGCCTGTTGGGCCCTGTCCGGGGCCTCCGCTGGATAGGGCCACAGTGTCACTGAACCCCTCTGTCTCAGCCCCAAGGTTATATGCTGCTATGTATTATTGTGCCAGGGGAGTAGGGTGAGTTCTGCTTCTCCACTGTAAATCCTTGTAAGTCTAAGGAATGCACTTTCTAAATTTTCCTTGTCTCCTGCTCCGTTTAAACTTAGGAGGACATGAGGTCTTAGCCCACACCTCCTGAGTACCAGGCTCGAAAGATTCGTTGCTGCACCTGTCCAAAGTCCTCCTGGTTGTGTTGCAGATCAAGACGATACCTGACGATTCCAGCTGCCACTCTGCTGACCATTCCCTCCCCCGCAGGTTGTCTTTGTCCCTGTCCATCTGGTCCTGCTTCTGACCTGGATTAGGTTTTATAGGCCCTGGACACAGCCCACATGCATTTGTTAATTATTACAACTTGTACTCTTAATATGTTCATCCAGCACCGCCTGGTTCTTCCCTAGGTTTCTTCCTAAATTTCAGCCCCTCAGGGAGTTTTTCCTACCCACTGTGCTTCAACACTGTTGTTGCTTGCTCCTTTGGGTTTCAGGCTGGGTGTTTTGTAGAAGCACTTGCAGTGCTTTTGCGCTGATGTGACAATTGTTGATGTGACATCAGTAGTGAGAACTGCTGATGTAAAAAGGGTTTTATAAATAAATTTGATTGATTGATTGATCAGTCATTTTTTGACAGGTTTATTTAGCAAATGTGACTAATTACAGCCACTATTATTTGCTGTGTATCTCAGTGTCTCAGTGTTTAGGCATATTATTTATATTTTATTTTCATATGAATTCTGCTTGCTGCCACAATTGCTGCTATCATTTTGTTTGTTGTGAAAAATCATTAAACCTATTTTCTCTATACATCATAATGCATTTCTTTGTTTGCACACATTTTAAGATAAAATACACCTTGAAAATGGAGACTGATTTACAGTATATCAGCATGGAAATGCTTTGTGATCTGCAACCCTGTTTCCAAAAAAGTTGGGACGCTGCATAAAATGTAAATAAAAACAAAATGCAATGATGTGGAAATCATTTAAACCTTATATTCAATAGAAAATAGTACAAAGACAACATATCCAATGTTGAAACTGAGACATTTTTTTGTTTCTTGAAAAATATATGCACACTTTGAATTTGAAGCCAGCAACACATTTAAAAAAAAGTTGGGATAGAGGCAACAAAAGACTGGACAAGTTTTAGTGTAAAGGCACATGCAGACGGGCCACAGTAAGCGATAACTGAACCGCAAGAAAAATCTGCCTACCATGTGTGCACCCATGTGGGGTTGTACACATGGCAGCTACGATGGCTGAATTTGCATTGGTTACCATAGTAACAACAATGCTGTGGTGAAGTTATGTTCTGGTATTTCATCTAGAAGTTACTTTACAGATGTTGTATGTCTTTGTAATTTAAATAAAAATGGAAGCCAAACTAATTGTATTTTTTTCTGTGTGTTTATTTTAAATAATGTAATTGTCTAATTAAGCAGATTATTTGCAATAATATCATTATCATGCAATATTATACTTGTTGTAATTATTAGGCTATATTGTTATAATATAAAAACAAAATCACACACGACGACTGACATTCCCCTTTTGCCGCCAAAACAGTCCTGACCCGTTGAGGCATGGACTCCACTTGACCTCTAACGATGTGCTGTGGTATCTGGCTCCAAGACATTAGCAGCAGATCCTTTAAGTCCTGTAAGTTGCGAGGTGGGGCCTTCATGGATCGGACCTGTTTTTCCAGCACATCCCACAGATGCTGGAGTGGATTGAGATCTGGGGAACTGGAGGCCAAGTTAACACTTTCAACTCATTGTTGTGTTCCTCAAACCATTCCTGAATCAGTTTTGCTTTGTGGCAGGGCGCATTATCCTGCTGAAAGAAGCCAATGCCATCAGGGAATACTGTTGCCATGAAAGTGTGCGCATAGTCTGCAACAATGCTCAGGTAGGTGGTACATGTCAAAGAAACATCCACATGAATGGCAGGACCCAAGGTTTCCCAGCAGAACATTGCCCAAAGCATCACACTGCTTCCGCCGGCTTGCCTTCTTCCCATAGTGCATCCTGGTGCCATGTGTTCTCCAGGTAAGCAACGCACACGCACCTGGCCTTCCATGTGATTCATCATGTGAAAACGTGATTCGTCAGACCAGGCCACCTTCTTCCATTGCTCCGTGGTCCAGTTCTGATGCTCGCGTGCCCATTGTAGGCACTGTCGGCAGTGGACAGGGGTCAGCATGGGCACCCTGACTGGTCTGCGGCTACGCAGCCCCATACTTAACAAATTGCAATGCACTGTGGCTTCTGACACCTTTCTGTCAGTACCAGCATTACATTTTCAGCAATTTGAGCTACAGTAGCTCGTCTGTTTGATCGGACCACATGGGCTAGCCTTCGCTCCCCATGTGCATCAATGAGACTTGTCTGCCTATGACCCTATCGCCGGTTCACCCCTTTTCTTTCCTTGGACCACTTTTGATAGGTACTGACCACTGCAGACTGGGACACCTCACAAGGGGTGCAGATTTGGAGATGCTCTGACCCAGTCGTCTAGCCATCACAATTTGGCCTTTGTCAAAGTCACTTAGATCCTTACGCTTGCCCATTTTTCCTGCTTCTAACACATCAACTTTGAGGACAGATGTCTCAACTTTGAGGACAGATCACTCTGTGCCTAATATATCCCACCCACTGACAGGTGCCATGATAACGAGATTATCAGTGTTATTTACTTCACCTGTCAGTGGTCATAATGTTATGGCTGATCAGTCAATAAACAAGATCCGGAACCATCACTGCCTCCTCTGGGCCCAAGCTCATTGAAGATGGACTGAGGTGAAGTGGAAAACTATCCTGTGGTCTGATGAATAAAAATTTTAAATTAATTAGTTCAAAAGCCAGCATCCGTGATGGTATTGGGGCGCATTAGTTCTCATGGCATGGGTGACTTGCATGGCATCTGTGAAGGCACTATTAATGCTGAACAATATATACAGGTTTTGGAGTAACATATGCTTCCATCCAGATGTCTTTTTCAGGGATGCCTTGCTTAATTCAGCAAGACAATTCCAAACCACATTCTGGACGTATCACACCGGCATGACTCCGTAGTAAAACAGTCCGGGTGCTCAACTGGCCTGCCTGCAGTCCAGATCTGTTCCCTATTGAAAACATTTGCAGTGTTATGAAACAAAAAATATGACAAAGGTGACCCTGAACTGTTGAGCAAGAATGGGAATACATTTCATTTTCAAAACTACAGCAATTGGTCTCCTCAGCTCCCAAACGCTTGCAAAAGAGGTGATGCAACACAATAGTTAACATGCCCCTGTCCAAACTTTTGTGAAATGTGTTGCTGGCATGAAATTCAAAATGGGCATGTACTTTTCCAAGACCAATAACATTTCTCAGTTTCAACAGTTGATATGTTGTCTTTGTATTATTTTCAATTAAATATAGGGATAAATGATTTGCACATCTTTGCATTCTGTTTTTATTTGCATTTTGAGCAGTGTCCCAACTTTTTTGGAAACAGAGTTGTAGAAAGACCTTTTCACTGAGTTGGCAATGTCATAGCGGGACATTTTAGGGATACAGTTTCACTTTAAAGTGCCTCTTCACACACTTACGGAAAGCCGTATATCTGAGCCCATAAATTATCGGACTAATTAACCTGGGTACAATATGAACAATGCAGGAGATTTAGTAAACAAAATCTCCTGCACATGAGTGGGAAATATATACCGTAGCAAGTTATCAATTAAAGGGCCCATGTAGGTAAACATGCACAGTACCAGCTGTACCCCATGAAGCAAGATGGTTTTGCAATCCTTTTTGGCAGCTGCATTAGCCACCTTGGCAGCAAACATGATTCTGAAATACATATAGAATAGAGTGAACCAAACAACAGTCAGATACACAGCATGGGTAATGCTTTTCTTCTGTATCAGGTATGGGTGATGTGGAAGATGGAAAATGTTCGCAATTTATCAAGTAAAAACTTCTTCAGTCATTAGCATAACAGTTAATTATTTCAGGTTTAATCGTATATATGGAAACAAGCATCATGACAAAAAGAGTACAAGTACAGAGACCAACACAGAGTGGTGTCATGACAGTTTTTCTGATTATGGCATTTCAGGTTCAAGCCTATATTCTCTTCCAACAGTACAGGTGACGACATCAGCACTTGCAAAAATGTACATACAAAGAATTGTTTTTGCCATGATGTAGCCTAGAGAATGCAAGGTTGCATACAGACATAGATCCAGGAGACATAGGTAATCATAGAATGTCAGTTGCCCAGACAACTTGGTGAAAGCTCACACACGACAGCAGGGGCATGTTACTATTGGTGGTTTTGCTAACTCAGCTCTCCCCATAAGGAATAGAGTCCTGTTCACCTCTATAATACAAGGAGCAGGAGCCCCACTGCTGCTATTAAGACATAGCGCCAAAAGGGAGACTTCTTCTAGTGGTCTCTGCTAGGCCCAAGGCCTAGTCTACCACACATAGATGGAGACTAGGAGCATTACTCAGCCGACATTCCATTCATTACTACCCCTGAACACAGATAGAGACATCATGAGTTGCTGAAAGGGTTTTTGAGTATACGTAATGTTTCAAGCATACAGAATACAAAGGCCTTCTAACAGAAAATTTCAAAAATAAGGATATAATAATAAATTAATTTTCTACAGGTTGTGGAGAAGTGAGTCTCCATTACAGAAGATGTTTGAGTGGAAAAACTGAAGTGGCTCTGTGGCCAAGAGGACGAAAAGTTCAGGAAAGATGGGGGTGGTACCAATGATCCAGATGATGCCAATGAGAATGTAAGTCCTGCGAAAGGTTCATATCTGAGAATGGCGCAGTGGTATACGGTACATATAGCGACGTAGCACTCTAAGGTCATGGCAGCCAGATTCACAGGGGTATTCTGAGTGCTAAAAATAGCAATAAGCAGCAGAAAGACACATTGACTGTATATTGGACATATGTTATGACATGCTGGACAAGCAGGATCACAGCAACTGATCATGTCATTGACCACCAGGTGGAAGAAGAGGATGTAGCGAGGGTTGACCTAGAAAATGTCATGTTTGAAGAAGGTGTGGACCAGGGTGCCATTAAATAATTAGTTGTCACTAGAAAATATGTCAAAGTAAGTCGGAAAAGGGTGTTGCATTCAATGATGAGTGGTACATCTCTTAAAAAAATTTTAAGTATTTTTTTTAACAAACTCATTTAGGAAATGTACTATGCATTAGGAATAGCCACCTCTTTGGAAACCCCAGGACTCAAATGTTTTTATATAAATTCTTCCTAGAGATGTTAGGTTGGCCATGAGATAAGAGGAAATGAGATGATATGTAAAAAGGTGAGTAGACCTGTTATATTAATGTAACCAGCAATAAGTCATTATTATCGCAAAAGGCATAGTATTATGACTATTTACAGTCTTTAAAATCAATAGACTTCTGAGCACTTAAATCACAAAATGCATTTTACTTTTATTTCAGAAATGAATTTCTCTGTCGACAACAACGGCACAATTGTCTCTCTCCAGAAGAGAGAAACATTTGTCATGGCGCTGACCAAAAATATTATCGTGGTGGTGTTTGAATAATTGGAACTTTACACGGTATCCTTCAAACCGAGATGTTCGGCAGATTGGAATTTCTATTCAAGGCAGAGACATAACTCTGAATGGAATAATGATATAATTCGATTTTTTAATGTTTTGGTATGTTTTCTACTATACTTACGTACATACATACATCATTTCATAATGTATTCAAATTAATGGCAAGATAAAATGTTTGTAATCTATGTATCTGTCAGGATTATCATTTTGTGTATGGCTGTATTCGTTTTAGTCTTTTTCATGTGTTGGCAGTGGCATGTCTAATAAAGGCAGTAGGAGCATGTCAAGTGAGATGGTTATTGTTTTGTCTGCATGGTTTTCTGTTCTGATTTTTTATCTGTATGATGACTTTGATATGTTTTTGTACTAGTCGTCCTGTTTCTTTATATTCCCACATTCATCTAACATTGTGTGGATTTCCAACCTCTTTTAAGACAAGTCAAGGTATTCTGCTTCATAAAACATGATGACTACCTTGGGAACATAGTTTAATAGATTCAATGAGTTTACAGCCTTAAAGGAATAATTTGACCTTGATTCATATTACGGTGAAATAACGCTTACCCTGAGTTGTTCAGGGTACCCTGAGTTGTTCAGGGTAAGCGGCCCATGGAGTAATTTTTCAAAACAAGCCATTATTCAACTTTGTCCCAGTCTGGAATTAGCATTTTTAGCATTGTCCAAATTCATGACTTGAGACTGTGCGTCTCGATCAACAAAAGCTGCATTGCAAGTGGAAACCTACTCCAAAACACTTCCACCTGAGACTAGAGACTAGAGGCAGAAAATTAAGAAAAGAAAAGTATTAAGTATATGTGTATTACAAGTGGAATGTATAGATGTGCAAAGAAGGCAAATGCAGTACAAATGGCAATAATAAATGTCCAATTAAGGCAAATAGAGCAGGGCAGAAAATGTACAAGTATTAATTATAGTGTATGTCACAAGTGGGATAAATAGTTGTATGGGTACAAATGGCAATTAACAGCTGAAAACTACCTTATCAGACTTTGCAAGGCAGTGTCAGTTTCCGGTAGTAGAAAGGGAGTAGTGCAACAAGGTCTGTGAGAGGCAGGGGGGTATGGTTAGTGATGGGTCACAGAGTTCAGCAGGGTTACAGTAGATGAGAAGAAACTGTTCTTGAGCCTGCTGGTGCTGGAACGAAGAGACCTGTACCGCCTGCCTGATGCACCAGTGATGTGCTGGGCAGGGCCTTCCACTCGGCTACGGAGCAACTGCTAAACCACACTGTGGCAAAGTTTTTCAGAATGCTCTCGATTGTGCAGTTCACAAGGATCTTGAAGGACAGGTGGGCCTTCTTCAGCCTCCTCAAAAAGTACAGGTGCTGCTGTACCTTTTTGACCAGGGTTGAGGTGTTGAGGGTCCAGGAGAGGTCTTCAGAGATGTGAATACCCAGGAATCTGAGCTGAGCACACGCTCCACCTCAGTGCCATCAATGAGAACTGGGGCGTGACTGCAGCCTTTAGACCTCCTGTAATCAACAATGAGGTTTTTTTGCGTTGAGGATCAGGTTGTTGTCAGTTCATCATGCCGTGAGGATCCAGTGTTGGGGGTAGGCAGGATTTAAGGTGGGACAGGAACAGTCTTTCGAAGCACTTCATGATTGTGGGGGTGAGTGCGACAGGACGGAAGTCATTCAGGCTATGTTACAAGTGGCATCTATAAGTTCCATTTGTAACATACAGTACATTACACTTGTAAGTTTTCTGCCCTCTTATATTAGCACTTCTGGTTAGATGCTAACTGCATTTTGTTGTACTGTACTTGTACTTTTCAGTGACAATAAATCTAATTTTATCATAGAGCTGGACTAATAGAAGTAAATTTAGTTTTGAAAGTTGATCATAACAATTCCTACAGGTGTACCAACTTTTATTCATTACTTACAAACCCTCTGTCTGTAAGAAATCAGTGGTAGAACAGACTGTGTTATTACATCCTTGTAAGCATTATTTGGACAGTATTGTACTGCAGAAACTAGTAAATTGATATCATAATGACAAGAAAATGGCAATTAACAAAGGAAAGCAGACAGAACATTATAAAAGTGTAGGTCTTTCCTTTAGAGAAATTGCGAAAGAATGCCAAGTTTACAGTGAGTACAGTTTCCTACACCATCAAAAGGCACTTGGAAACAGGAGGAAACTCTGACAGGAAGAGGTCTGGCAGACCCAAAGCCACAACAGAATCAAAAGGCAAGTTTTTGAGAGACAACAGCTTGCATGATAGGTGGCTCACAGGACGACAGCTTCATGCACAATTTAACACTGATCAAAGTAAGAAAGTCTCAGAAAGACCTCATGGTGCAGGTTTGACAGGTCTAGTGTCAGTAAGAAAGCCATTACAAAGATGGCAAAATAAGAAAAAATTGGTCAGGGGTTCTTGCATAGTTGGTCAGGGGTTCATCCTACAGCAAGATAATGACTCAAAACATATCTCCAGTCTATGCCAGAACTACCTTGGAAGAAAAGAACAAGACGGTAGGCATCAAATCATGGAATAGTCAGCACAGTCTCCAGATTTAAAACCCATCAAGCTGGTTTGGGATAAACTGGGCAGATGGGTGAGAGCAAAGCAACCTACAAGTGCAACACATTTGTGGGAACTTCTGCAATGGTGTTGGGAAGAACTTTCCGAACAATATTTAATTTCCATTGTAAAAAGAATGCCACAAGTGTGTTCAGCTGTTATATCTGCAAAAGGTGGTTACTTTGATAAGTCAAACATGTACACTATATTTTGGTAAACAATTTCATGATTTTTTTGTTGTCTCCAGTTGTTTATTTGATCTATGCTGTAACTTCAGAGTACATTAAGACATTAAATTGTGTAAATTTCTATAAAAACTGGAATACTTTTAAAACTTTTGATTGGTAGTGTATGTGTACAAATCTTAATCAGATATGTACACAAATCATTTTGAAATTCACAATTAATAACTTCAACCAGACAGTTTAAAACAGAATCCTTGCATGTCAAAAGGAACTTACTCCCAGGATTTACTCCTTACAGGAGCCCAATCCGCCACAAGGTGTCACTAGAATGTGAGGAGGCCAGGTAAGTTGACAGGATACTAACCTCCAACCATGGACAGTGCTGGCCAACTGGACCACGGATTCAAACCCTGGTCTCCCAATGACATTACAGTGACCTTTCCACTTTGCCCTGACAATAAGTATAAAAACAAGAATATCAGACTTTTTCTGATTTTGTTGTGCCTGGCAAGTGGACTCCACCTTTTGTCCCAGAAAATGTTGAATTTGGTCAGAGCCAGAATAAACGTTGGAAAGGCTGTGGCCACACTGAGCCATTGATTGTGTTCAACAAGAAAACAAATTCATTGCAGGCTATCTACACATCACCGTGCATCATAAGTAATACTTTGATAGCATTTGTAGTATAGTTAGTCTGTAACAGTTATCCTTTCTAAACTGCAGTTTTGATCATCTCAAACACGGCCACTGACAACGGACACCAATTATAATGGTTGACTTATGATAAATCGTCACTGTGAAAGAGGAATGTATTGATTGGCTAATGTGTCTTTTGGACTTCTATACATTAAACAGAAATGTCTACTTTCTGTCAGCGAAAACGGATGTGAATATGGGACTCGTCATTCATTGGACATCACAGATACAGATAAAATAATTGTCCTAATCTGGGATTAAGCAACAATTATTTGTTTTTTTATTTGCTTTGAGACTTTGAGTGGTTCCAAATGATCCAGTTGCTAATGAATGTTTTTTTTACAACACCGCTCGTATTGATGTTACCTAAACAACTGCAAAGGAAGTCTCAGAATGATATATGTAGTACATTATTTGGCAGCAGTCATCATGCAAATAGACTACAATGTGCAGCATGGACAACAGGACAGCTGAACCAATACAGATGCCTCAGCAAGTGCTTCTACCTTTAGACACCTCTATGTACAACTGAATCAATACAGATGTCTCAGGAACTGCTTTTACTAGGTAAACTCTATTATCTAACAACAGTTCTGTCTGAGCTCTGCTTTCTGTGTTCACATGGCAATGTTGCATCACACTGAGAACTTTAGAGGCAGTTTGTTGTTTAAAAGCAGTTGTTTATGTTTTTCCACTGTTTATTGCGAGAGTCAAAGGTCAGACTGTCTGTTGGGACAATTAAAATGTGTTTAACAAGGCTTAGGGGATTGTCTGACATTTCACATTCTCCACAGAGTCTTGGAGTATGCAAACACGACAATGGAAAGACGAGCTCCCTACCATTAGCCTTAATTAGAAGCCACTGATAAAGGTCATCTTTGACAGTACACTTGTTTAAAGAACAAATGGCATCCCAGAGACATATTAGACCGTCTGTGGAGATGGAAACAGACAGTTAATCACTATGAAATATGAGTTTAAAACAATAATGAAGCAAGATCCTCTTATACATGACTTGCCATTTTTGTACCTCTGGCGTACACCCTACATTAGTAATCTGCCCAATTATGTAGTGAAGGCTGTCAAAGAGCTTGCTCTCAGGTTGCAATGATCCTACTAGCCGTTTCAGAGTTAGGAAGAAATAACACAAACAAACACTTCAGTCTTTATTGCCACCGAAATACAAAGTCCACAAACATTACAAAAAAGGTTATTAGAAAAAATACAAAAAGTACAGGTTACCAAATATAGGGGTATAAATCATGACATCATATGGTTGTTTAATACAAAACTAAAACAATGAACAATGAGAAACTAAAAGACCCTCTCTGTCCTTAAAACATGCAGTAAAATGCATAAACGTGGCAAATTATTTTAACTGCACAATCTCACTCCATTTAAAATAAAATGATCCACAGCAATAGCGGTGCATAACAATCCAGGTTCCTTTTGGTAGTATTTTGATTCCACATGATATACCAGTAAACACATTAACGTACTAAGTTCTGTAATTAGTTACCCAGTAAGACAATCAATTAATTTACTCATTCATTTACATAAAGAGTTAACTTGTATGACGATCAATGAGATCTTAGTGATTCATTTAGGATGTATTTGTTTACTTCCTTTCGCCAGTAATGTTTTGGTTTGAACTGGACAATTTTGTTATGCTCAGTTTCATGTCTGTGAATCCAGGAAACATACTTTGTACTCTTTGAGTGTCCTATCAATGATTCCTCTAGAAATATTGCATAATATTTCAAACACTGTTGTAGATTTTGAAAAGACATTGGCCAAATCATATGGAGTGGAAAAATAATACATCGTAATTTCTCTTGCTGGTATAAAACATGCTATAAATACATCACATTATTGAACCATACAAAACATACCATGTAAAAATATGGCAAAGAAAACTGTTTGTTTTGTAAATGGAAAGTCAAAAACTTTGCCTGTGCTTACAGTAAGTAAGGTGCAATCTATTCCTATGGATGTGCTTGACATGACTTAAGTCCAGTGCATGTGCACATAACTGCGCTTCTATGAGATATTTTACATGAAATATTGTTTTGAAAATTCAACATTGACAGAACAACTGTTTTTCTTGTTACAGTCTTGATGGGACGTCTTCTATATTCAATGCATCTCCACATCTTGTTGGCAGATCACATCCATCATTTGCGTGACAGCAGCTGGTTCTCTAAGTCCTCCAATCGTGCAGTCATCCCCGCCAGTAGAAAGTGGTTAAGGAAATTATTGTCAAATGGTCTGTGGAAGTTGAATGATGTTCACAGGACACTTTTGAAACACATGTTTTAATATACAGTTGTGCTCATAAATTTGCATACCCTGACAGATATTGTGAAATTTTGGCATTGATTTTGAAAATATGACTAATCATGCAAAAAACTGTTTTTTATTTAAGGATAGTGATCATATGAAGCCATTATCACATAGTTGTTTGGCTCATAAATCATAATGATAAGAGAAATCACCCAAATGGCCCTGATCAAAAGTTTATATACCCTTGAATGTTTGGCCTTGTTACAGACCCACAAGATGCCACAGACAGGTGAACATGGCAAATAAAGGTGAATTTCCCACACCTGTGGCTTTTTAAATTGCAATTAGAGTCTGTGTATAAATAGTCAATGAGTTTGTTAGCTCTCACGTGGATGCACTGAGCAGGCTTGATACTGAGCCATGGGGAACAGAAAAGAACAAAGCATCAAAAGACCTGTGTAGCAAGGTAATGGAACTTTATGAAGATGGAAAAGGATATAAAAGATATCCAAAGCCTTGCAAATGCCAGTCAGTACTGTTCAATCACTTATTAAGAAGTGGAAAATTCAGGGATCTCTTGATACCAAGCTAAGGTCAGGTAGACCAAGAAAGATTTCAGCCAAAACTGCCAGAAGAATTGTTCGGGATACTAAGAAAAACCCACAGGTAACCTCAGAAGAAATAAAGGGTACTCTGGAAAAAGTCGGTGTGGTTGTTTCAAGGCGAACAATACGACAATACTTGAACAAAAATGAGCTGCATGGTCGAGTTGCCAAAAAGAAGCCTTTACTGCGCCAATGCCACAAAAAAGCCCAGTTACAATATGCCCGACAAAATCTTGACACACCTCACAGCTTCTGGCACACTATAATTTGGAGTGACGAGACCAAAATGTGTTTGGAAGAGGGGTCAACAAGGCCTATAGTGAATAGAATACCATCCCCACTGTAAAGCATGGTGATGGCTCACTGATGTTTTGGGGGTGTCTGAGCTCTAAAGGCATGGAGACTCTTGTGAAAATTTAGTGCAAGATGAATGCAGCATGTTATCAGAAAATACTGGCAGACAATTTGCATTCTTCTGCACGAAAGCTACGTATGGGACGCTCTTGGACTTTGACCAGCACAACAATGACCCTAAGCACAAGGCCAAGTTGACCCTCCAGTGGTTACAGCAGAAAAAGACAAAGGTTCTGGAGTGGCCATCACAGTCTCCTGACCTTAATATCATCGAGCCACTCTGGGGAGATCTCAAACGTGTGGTTCATGTAAGACGACCAAAGACTTTGCATGACCTGGAGGCATTTTGCCAAGACGAATGGGCAGCTATACCAACTGCAAGAATTTGAGGCCTCATAGACAACTATTACAAAAGACTGCATGCTGTCATTGATGCTAAAGGGGGCAATACACAGAATTAAGAACTAAGGGTATGCAGACTTTTGAACAGGGGTCAGTTCATTTTTTTCTTTGTTGCCATGTTTTGTTTTATGATTGTGCCATTCTGTTATGACCTACAGTTGAATGTAAATCCCATTAGAAATAAAATACTTGTTTTTCCTGCTCACCCATGTTTTCTTTACAAATGGTACATATATTACCAATTCTCCAAGGGTATGCAAACTTTTGAGCACAACTGTATTTTGTGTCCAGATCTTGATTTTGTGTCCAATTAACAGTTTGGGGTTACTATGTTGCTGGAAGATCAATCTATGGCCAAGTTTAAGCCTCCAGACAGAGACAACTAGGTTTTTAGCAGAAATATACTTGTACCGTTTAGAGTTAAATATGGCATAGGCTTTAACACAAAAACCGCCAAATGCCTAGCCAATTGACGTTTGAGTTTGTAATTAAAATAAAACTGCCATTTTGAAAGCTACACCCTCCTCCTTCCATGACTTTTCCTAAATAGGCGTATATTACATTGTTCTGTTGTCTGAATTCTTAACTGACAAACAAACAACTATTTAGAGACGATTTACCTGTTGTTTTTACCCTGTTTTCCGACTTAATCCGCCATCAGCCCACGACACTTAGCGTTGGTACCCAAATCACCCCTCATTGAATGCATGAGGTCAATGGATGAATGCGTGATACTCCTAGATGAATGATCAGACCTTGGTTGAATTTGAATGAACTTACAAATTAAATACAAGATTTCCATGACCATTCAAAAACTTAATTAGGCTATTATTGAAACATAATACAAACGATATAGGCTACTTATGTCACACCCTGATTCCTTCCTCCTGTGCTGTCTTTATGGTCCACCCCCACCAGGTGTCTCTCATTATCCCATTATCCCCTGTGTATTTAATCTGTGCCCTTCCCTTGTTCCTGTGCCAGTTCGTCTTGTGTCTTTGCCAAGAGTCCTCGCGGTTTCCTGTTTTGCTCCCGGTGTTACGGAGTTCCCGTGTACTGACCTTCTGCCTGTTCCCGACCACGAGCCTGTTTTCACCAACCTGTCCTTCAAGCCGGCTCGATTGTGTGCCGAACCACTGCCAGTCCCTGACCAAGTTCCTGCCTGCCGCCTGTCTGTCCTTCAAGGCTTATCGATTGTGTACTGAACCTCTGCCTGCCCCTGACCTCCTAAAAACCATTGTCTGTGAACACAGTACGTTGCTGCATCCACAAATGCAAGTTAAAACTCTACCATGCAAATTAGAAACCATATACAGTATAAACAAGATCCAGAACTGCCGCTGCCTTCTCTAGGCCCAAGCTCATTTAAGATGGTCTGAGGTAAAGTGGAAAACTGTCCTGTGGTCTGATAAATCAAAATTTGAAATTATTGTTAAAAGAAGAGATGCAACACAATAATAAATGTGCCCCTGTCCCAACTTTTTTGAAATGTGTTGCATTTTGAATTTCATGCCCAAATTCAAAATGGGCATGAAATTTCTCAGTTTCAACATTTGATATTTTGTCTTTGTACTAATTTCAATTAAATATAGGGATAAATGATTTGTACATTATTGCATTCTGTTTTTATTTACATTTTACGCAGTGCCCCAACTTTTTTGGAAATGGGATTATACAAGTTTTCAATTTTATGGAGTGTACAATATAGCTTAGTATTTGAATAACAGCCTTCTACTAAGTGTTCAGTTAAACAAATTAGTATTGGAATGTGATCCATCTGGATCAGTGGCCATGTGGAAATGTATTCATGTATTTCATGATAAATTGGCTTCACTGTATTTACAGGAGTTTCTGCACCATTTGCACTTCTTAATTATTATTATTTCTTGTAATGAAAGGAAGCCATGTGCAGAATCAATCAAAAGATCCTCATGTCCTAGTATGATGGAGGCTTATTCCACTGCAACAGAAGTGCCATTGTACCTCCCCACCATCTTCAATCCTAAGAATTTACAAAAAAATAGTCTTACAAAGCAAATTGGTCTTTCAAACAAAAAATTGAAGTTCTCCTTTTAGCAAGAATAACCTCTTTTGAAAAATATGTTTCTGGATCACCTGAGGAGACTAGGAGTCATTTTCCACAGTGATGAATTGGAGGCCAGTGAATAATTTGGTTTACGATCAAGTTAAAATAGAATGTTTCACATGAAGACCAGGACAGACATGGTCATTATTAACTCATTTAGAGATGATACAATATTTTCATGGATGAATGTTACCTTTTGACGTTCATGAAACATTATAAATCCAACGTAAATGTACACAGAGAAATCAATATCGTAGAAACAATTTAAACCTGATTCTGGAATAAAAGTGCTATACAAATGTCCATTAAAATTATTTATTTTATTATATAGTTTTATTCATTTATTATATAGTTTTATTTGTTGACTATATGCTTAAAGGGGACGTTTCTGTTTCTTTACATGTGGCCTCATTTTTCAAACAGTTTTTCTTTTAATATAATTTATTTTGTTAGAGAGTATAATGTCTTCTCACGCCCCACATCCCCATCCTGCAAATGCACGCCCCATGCGTGCAGTCCCTTCTCATACACGTTCACAACCTCCTTCTCCTGAACGCAGCTCACACCCCAGATCCCATCACCTAACACCTGTTCCCCGTTTACACTCCCTATTTAGTTCTCCTCCTCTCACTCGATCCTTGTGAGGTATTGTTTTTGTCATGAATAGATGCAGCGCCCTTTTTCCCCATTTCCTGTTAAAATATTCTGCTTTGTTTATTGGATTTCCTGATCATTGCTAGCTGACCAACCTTTTGTCTTACCTTGCCTGTGCCTTTGCTTTCTACCAGCCTTTTGGACCTGTTTGAGCTGTTTTCCTGGACTACCTGTTTTGCTTGTTGTCCGGTACCTCTGCCCAGACTTCCAGCCTCCCCGTGTACCGACTTGTGTCTGTCTTAATTTTTTCACTTTTGCCTGAATCCCTGTGCTATACAATTAAGTGTGCGCTCCGTGCTTGATTCATCCATATCTGTCTCCCGAGCGTGTTCGTTACAGAGACAAGATTCAGGTACTGCTGAATGCTAATTAATTACAATGCAATATAAAAATGTGTCTAAGCATGTTAATAAATGCAACACTAAGAATATCATTCTGGATAATGTCTATGCACTGCGTTTTTATAATTCCACTGTTCCATTATTTTTATATTTACTTTGTGATTCTGGTTGGAATAATGTGATTTACTACAACAACAATGTTGCACATATTTGAGACACATTTCATAATACATGGTAATTCCCCATCACAGGTGCCCTGGTAAGTCAACGTGACAACCACATTTTTCTATAACAAAAGTCCAAAAATGATGTCCAATTTCATAAACAGAGGAAAAGTGTATTAATGAACAACTCTATGGTGTGAAGTGCAGTCCATAAGGATTTTTAGTGACACAAGTTGTGTTGTTTTGGCTCTGTACTCCTGCACTTTGGATTTGTGTTACAATGACAATAGGGTTAGAAATTGTTAGAAATTGTCAGCTTTAATTTCAGGATATTTTCATCCATAATGAATTTAGAAATTACAGCATGTTTTGTACATAGTCCCTAACAGTTCAACTGACAGTTCTGCGACACATTCCAAGAGGTAGGCATAGCTGTGTCAGCCACCACCATTTGCAGAATTTCATCAGCTGAACTAAAGATGTTGCAAGGTGCAAAATAATCTATTTAGCCTTAAAAACAGACTTTAAAAATATTTTTAAAAACCTGCAGTGTTATTGTAATGTGATGGCAAGAGGAAGGTGTGAAGAACTAAAGGACCTGGCATACCAACTTATCTGTGACAGAAAGTGGAGGTGGTGTTATGTTTTGGGCATGTATGGCTGCCACTGGAACTGGCTCACTTGTCTTCATTGATGATGTAACTGCTGACTGCAGAGGTAAATCCAACCAAATGCCTCAAAACTCTCTGGACTGCACTTCACCTTGCAGCAGGACATTGACTTTAAACACACTGCTAAAGCAACCAAGTTGTTTTTAATGGCCAAAAAATGTTTTTGACTGGCCAAGTCAAAACCCTAAGCATGCATTTCACTGGCCTGATGACAAGATCGAATGCAAAAAGGCCCCAAAACAAGCAGTAACTGAATATGGCTGCAGTACAGGCATCACCAGGGAAGATACCCGGTGTCTGGTGATGTCTATGAGTCACAGACATCAAGCTGTCATTGAAATCAAAGGATTTGCGACCAAGAACTAAATATGACCACTAATTAAAATCGTTAAATTGTCCATTTACATTTATAAAAAGGACTGTTATTCCTACACAGTTCACAGATTATTGATGTAAATACCCTCAAATTAAAACAGTCTGAACTTGAACCACTCAGTCATCGTTTCATTTCAAATCCCACACGAGGGACATTTTGGAGTACAGACACAAAGCAACAAAACTTGTCTCCTTCCAAATAATTATGGAATGCACTTTATAGTTTTTTGTTATAACTGTGTACACTATATGTATACTGTACATACACAAGCTACAAAGGGTACCTTTAATGAACAGCTATTGTGAATAAAAGGATATATTTTCTTGTCAGCTGCTCCAGAGTTGTCATTGTGGCTTGCTGGAACTCAACCAAACTGTCACAGGCACATGGATCTTTCACCTCAATCTCTCCTTGACTCTCCTCTGAAACACACACACAGACAAACATTGTGGAAAAATAAACACATTTAGACAGGACAGTAAGGAAGTAGAAAGTAGGGAGACAGGTGAATAGAGGCAGAGGAAGGGCACAGACTGTTAGCCGTGCCAGGTGGGATGTACAGTGGATATAAAAAGTCTACACACCCCTGTGAAAATGCCAGGTTTTATGATGTAAAAGAATGAGACAAAGATAAATCATGTCAGAACTTTTTCCACTTTTAATATGACCTATAATGTGAAAAATTCAATTGAAAAACAAACTGAAATCTTCGAGGGGGAAAAATAAAAACCTTACAATAACCTGGTTGCATAAGTGTGCACACCCCCCTCTGACAAGATTCCAAAATGAATTTTGAGTTTCTGTCCCCGTCCAATGTGCATCTGTAGACTGTCTGTTGGTCTGCAAGATTTATGGCCCACGGGCAAGCATCAACCGTCTGTTCCATATCTTTTCAATACCACTTGGCGCACGACTGTTATCAACATACCATGATCAAAACATCTTCTTGCTGCCATGCTCACAACACCAACAAAATGAGGTTGCACTCCTATATGTGCCCAAATAAAATAAGAAAACTGGATCATGTTAAACACACTATTACTTGTGAATTAAGTAAACAAATTAATACATTACATTCTATTTGTGGAAATGGTCATAATCAGCTGTCACCTGCCCTCCATCAAGGACCTGCACTCCTTCAGGACAAGGAAGCATACAGGAAAGACCAACACTGACCCTGTTCATCCCAGGCACCCATCTTAAAAAAAAACACTTTCTGGCATACGGTTAAGTTGTCTGGCTATCCAAACATCTTGCTCCAGCCAAATGCTACACCACACCTACAGAAGTTAGTTTATTCTCCTTAAGGAGTCGGGATTGGAACAGACTCTCCTGTCACAAAAAAGACTAAACCATCTGGTTGGTCCCAGAAACCGAAAGCTTGGCCAGGGTCAGAAAATGTGGGTAAAGGTATTTGTATACTTTTGCCTTCTTTGAAAGCGTAAAGGCCCTGACAGTCCCCTACTGATTTGTCTCTATATATATATTTCACATACAGTCATTAGAAAAAGTAACTACATGCCCTGGAAAGTTGTCTTTTTTTCCATATTTGAATGTATGGATATGTAACATTTACATCAACTATTGACAGATACATGTAACTTAATTTTAACAAATGACACTGAAAGATTATACTTTGCACTTATTTATTTATCAAAATTCGAATTCATAGAGTGAAAAGCTTCAGTGTCTTGTGTTGCCCGCTTGGGTTTCTTGTGACCAACTATCAGTCTATTATATCAACTGGGAGGATTTTTTTGCCCACTGTTCTTTAGAGTACTGCTTCAATTGTTCAAAGGCTTTCTTCCATGCATGGCCTACTTTCAAGTTATGGCTCGGCCATTCCATAACCCTCAAAAGAAGAAGATTTCTTATTTTGAGCAATACTGTTGTTGCACTGCTGTGTTTCGGATCATTGCTCCTTTGCAATATCCATGTTCTGATCCTCTTCAGCTTTTTTACAGGCCTCTCATTCTCCTCAACAAATCTCTGGTACAATATGGAACACATGGCTGACTCAATGATGGCAAGTTGTTTAAGTAGTTTTGGTCCATACCAAGTTATAGTCTGGCAAAAGTCAGTTGTGTCTTGATACGGCATTGTGGGATTGTTGACGTGCTGTACGCTGCTTGCTGTTACCTACCTGGCTACCTGCCAAACTTTTTCGAATTTACTATTTGTAAACTAATTGGTTAAATTCTACTTTAAGAGTTTACCAACGCAATATTTTTATCTGTTGAACTTTTTACCCAACTTTTCTACACTGGGACTCTATTTGGACATAATTAACGGAACTACTCACCCCTGAACACCCGAAGCTAAGTACCATTACTATGCCTTATCACTGTAATTGTTGTAGCTACAACACGGAGGAGAACTATCGTCTTCAGGTAAAGATAGCAGAGTTAGAGGCTCGGCTTCAGACGCAAATGTCAGGCAAGGATTATGTTAGTGTAGAAATGGA
>JACXGI010009804.1:0-29312 GCA_016801175.1 Esox masquinongy | reverse complement strand
TTTGCTCTGAGATACAACTAAGAAAATGTCAGGAAAATCCTACTAGAACAGCTGAACTTTATTTGTGATTAATCAGAGTCACTTTAAATGATGGCAGGTGTGTAATGACTTCTATTTAACATGAGTTTGAATGTGATTGGTTAATTCTGAACACAGCCACATCCCCAGTTATAAGAGGGTGTGCACACTTATGCAACCATGTTATTGTAAGGTTTTTATTTTTCATTTTTCCCCCTCGAAGATTTCAGTTTGTTTTTCAATTGAATTGTTCACATTATAGGTCACATTTAAAGTGGAAAAAGTTCTGACATGATTTATCTTTGTCTCATTCTTTTACATCACAAAACCTGGCAATTTCCCAGGGGTGTGTAGACTTTTTATATCCACTGTATATATTTATTGTGTGTGTGTGTTGTCATGTTCCAATGTTAGTAATATTTTATTGAAGGCTCAGGTTGACCTTGCATAGAATTATCCATTCATTTATTTAGAAATTATTCATTGTGCTTTTAAGGGGATTCGCCTTATTCACCTACGTCACCCTCTTAAACCAAAATGAGGCTGAGGGGTACGGAAGTAACATTTGGACCACTGGATACCAGCAATGCCGTCTCACTACTGCATTCCCAAATGTACCTCTTCCAAAAGAAAGAAATCTTGTAGATGTCAAACCTTCTATCGTTTCCCAAAAGATCCTGTAGTTCGCCGTGAATGGATTCACAAAATAAGAAGAGATCCTGGTCGCCATTTCAAGGTAAGATGTAACCCTAAATAGCTATGGCTTGATTACCCCGAACGTGTCCTCTCGTTTTAACGTACATCTTTAGTAACTATAAAACGTTAAAATACATTTTATATCTAACGTTACAGATCCACGTGGACACAAAAGTATGTTCAGATCACTTCACAGAAGAGACATTCTTGAAGACCCTGGTTGGCATGCGAAAGTTGAAGAAGGGTGTTGTGCCAACTTTGTTTGCCTGGACTGATAGCACTGTCAGGCCTGTAAGGAGGGCTATTGTCAGAGGAACAACAAGGTATTACAAGGTTAAATTCTTTGTCCACAATATGTATTTTTGACTGATTTTCATGTTACAAATTTTCTGTGCTAATGCTTTCCAGTCATGCAACCACTGGCGTTGGTGAAGAGGATGTCCTGCAGGTTGATGTGAATTCCAATGAGTTGAGGTAAGTGACAAGCGTATCCCTGAGCAGAACATGTTTTATTCCCTACACTGGGTTCCATGAAAAGTGCCTTATCGATATTACGTGAGCTTAGAATTATAAGGTTTCATCTGACATTTTTGTTGAAACTGAGTTATTACATACAGCTCCGGAAAAAATTAAGAGACCACTGCGCCTTTTTCTTTCCTTTCCAAAAAAGTTGAAAAGGAAGGTTTTGAGTGAGGAACAGAAGGGTTAAAATTAAGAGACCTCTGCAAATTTAAAGTTTCTGTTCCTCACTCAAAACTTCCTTTTCAACTTTTTTGGAAAGGAAAGAAAAAGGTGCAGTGGTCTCTTAATTTTTTCCGGAGCTGTATATAGGAGGAACAATCAAAATCCACTTTTTAGCCATGTATGTTTAGCTGTGCTAGTTTGTGTGTCAGCTAGTTGACTTGGAATGGTTTGCAAATTTAACAATACCATTAGAAACATTGTATGACTTTTTTGATGATTTGTTAATAAGAGGAGTAAGTTGAAGCATAGTAGTTAGCTACAGTATATTGCGGTTTGTTAATAGTAATCGTAGTTGATAGCTTAATTAAATAACTAACCCACTAGCTTGCAAGCTAACCTCTGTTAGCTACCCAGTCCTAACTCACTAGCACATTTACATGGTCCAGTTACCTACGGTGAGTATAGCTAGCCAGCTATCTGCCCATCTTGTTGCTAAGTAGCTAGTTAAGTGAACTTTTAATCACCTTAGCTAGCCACCTAGCAACTAGATTTGCAGATAGCTGGCTTTGTGGTAACTAGTTAATGATATTGTCACCTCACTAGCTAGCTAACCCTTAGATACTTTTAAGAGCTGTGATGACAGCAGTGCAGTTATTAAGGCCATGTATCAATAACAGGGCCAGCTATAAAATGCACTTAGCAGACTTGTAATAGTTCTATCCCTTCGGGCACTTCACGGAAGAGGATTGCCTTTTTTATACATGTGAATGACCTCAGATTGGAAATTGATCCAAGTTTAAATTGTGTTCTCCTAAAATGTGTTCTTCAATATTTTCTTTCCCTTGCACTTCCAGGGAAGAGACGGCCCCTCCACACCCTGATCATGATTATGCTGAACTGCCACTGGAGGAGCAACTTGAGGACGCCTACAAGACCATCAATGATCAAGCAGAATTAATAGCACAGCTTCAAGACAATCAGTTCCTCCTTTCAAGATTCCAGGGCGAAGATAAGAACATCATGTTTGACACAGGCTTTCCAGATTACAACACACTCAAAGCAGTGTTTACGGCCCTACAGCCTACTGCAGAAAATATGGTAGGGTGGAGTCAGGCACAGCAACTAAGGCAAGCTGATGAGGAAATTCTACGGTAGGGGTTTAGCATTCCTAAACTGGCCATCATTGACCAGTTTTTCCTTTTTCTTTGTCGTCTGAGGCAAGGTTTTCCTGAACAGGACCTTGCAGTGTGCTTCAATATGTCACAGTCAACTGTAAGCAGGGTCTGTGTAACCTGGACAAACTTCCTACATTTCATGTTAGGATCACATCCAATTTGGCCTTCGAGAGAAACTGTAAACGAACATATGCCTCCTTGAGTTATATTAGACTGTACGGAAATACATGTGCAGAGACCAAGCTCAAAAGTTCTCAACTCTGAAATATACTCTCACTACAAAGGCAATACCACCTTTAAGGGCCTAATTGGCATCTCTCCATCAGGTGAAGTGACATTTGTCAGTGACCTGTATACAGGTTCAATATGTGACAAGGAGATAACAAGAGAATCAGGGATCCTATCTTTACTTGAGGAAGGCGATGGGGTCATGGCTGATAAAGGCTTTCTTATCAAGGACCATGTCATACCAGTGATACCCATCTGTCCCACCATCTGGAAGTAGTACTCATGGATGGTCTTCAGAGCATAGGTGCCATCAGCCTTGCAGTACAAGTATGCACAGTCTTTGAAACTGTCCTTGTCTGGACACTTGATTTCCAGAAGTCTGTAAGTTGGTGCTGCATTAAGGTCACGCACTTTCCTGTCAGGCGAGGCACCCAGGTGTGGGGCATAAGGGTTAATCACAAATCCACAGGGGTAGACTTCATTTCCAGTGATGTCCTTGTACTCAGCAGCAGCAACTGGCTCCATTTCTAGGCCTTTCTTCATTGCTTTAGTTTGTGTGCACAGTTTCTCTTTCATGTTGGCTGCCAAACTGTCAAAGTCTCTCATCCTGGAGCAGATTCTCTTGAATGATGATGTCAGTCGTTTGGCTCGTACTTGATGCCAGGTCTTGCAATTGCTTTGTCGTCTGGTTTCCATTCCTAGATGCTCTGCATCAGACTGTGTGACAGCCAGACCACCGTAGTAGTATGCTTCAATATCATCTAGGACAGTGCTAAAGGAACATGGCTGTGGTGGTAGAGGAAGTTGAGGGCCATTTTCACTGGAAATGTAGTGGACTGTGAGTTTGGTAACTTAATACAGATCCCAGTGGAAGGTCCCCAAAGTATGTGGAGACCAGATCAGCAGGCTCCTTATGATTGGCTTCTAGTAACTTCAACATCTGGCTCTTACTGCCGATTGTAGCCAGATTTCTGCATAGCTTCTCTGTAAATTCAGCACTAGGTAATGGAAGTAGCACAAGGCAATAGAAATTGGAGACGATCCCCTAAGAGTGCTGTTTTTTCTTTGGTGGTGTGTTGGTCATTGGTGGTTTGATTTTGGATACTGTGACAGTGCTAACTGCTCTTGGGCTGAGACCTAATGTCCTTGATGGAACATGCCGGCTTGAGGCAGAGATGTTTTGCTTGCAGTTGGGGGGACAGATGTATAACCCATTTTAATGTAGTGGGCAAGTGTGTAGAGCAGTCCTATCAGGTGATGCATTGTACCAAGCCAGCTTTGCAGATGCAGGTTGTCTTGCCAATGAATGGCTGCTCCAGGGACAGCTCTACCTGTAAGAATAATCAAACATGTTTGAAAACACATTCACAGATAGGTATACCAACTTATTAGTTTTAAGCAGGCAAGTGATATGTAACACCTTAAGTAACATTTGAAGAGTACCTTCCTCAACTCTACACTACTCTGTGAACTGAGCAACCCATGTCTGTAAACAAACTCAAACATTTATTTAAGCTAATAACCAACAGTAACACCCAGTCCTGTCTTGCTTTGTAGTGACATATCGGAAACAAGCGATTTTGATTGATGTTCCCAATACACTTTCAGCTATACATTAACTGCAGATAATAGGTTAATTTTAGTAGAACAGGGAAAGGTGAACGATAAACGATAAAAATGAACGTTTGAACATTTAGCAAGTGGTTATGTTCTAGCAGTGGCACCACTCTGCAAACTGAGCAGTTTATCCACAATCATGATACCTGAATGTTGTAAGGCACCTCATTTTTACACATTGAGCGAAAAGACCTAGCTCTCACACTGAGTGTCTCGCTCCTCTTGACTGACGGTGAAAGAAGCTAATGTTAGAACTCAACAGAAACAGTCTGGTGTGGTTAAATATGCTAACATCGAGTAGCATCAGCTCATAATGTTGTAGCGTCAAGTTCGATATATTAGCTAGCTAACAAGCTAACTAGCAAAATGTTGAATACAGCAAACAAAGGCGGTCACCGTCCGTGCATTACCTTCCACGTCGTGCACATATCCCTCGATCCAGTTGTTATAGCCTTTCAGCAAAACAGCCCGGGGAATCTTGCAGTAATTTTTTGCCCACGTTTCAACCTCTTCCAATGTTAATTTAGGAAGAGAAGACAGGTTTGTTGTCCACACGGTCACTGCCATGATGAACAGTTGCCTGTTCGCGCCCACTCTGTCACTGTTAGGGAATGTCCGGTTTGGATTGTACCCTCTAGCCTTGTTTTGGTTTTCAATATGACTGCGAGGTGAATAAGGGGAATTGGGGAGGGGATGTGGATGTTTTAAATTCAATTGTGAATTCCATCAATTAATGTTTATTAATTTACTCAATTTGTCATCATTGATTGATCATTGATTGATTGATAGGTAATATTGACAATAGCCTTTTAACCTTTAAAATGCATTTTGTTAAATACAAATGAGGATTTAAAACATTAACCCAGCAAGCAACTAAGAATTAACCCAAAGCTGGGTGGAAAAACCACCAATAACAATAACCCCACCATAAGCAGAAAAGCCCTCAACTACTGGGTCAAAATAACCACGTCTGGTTAAATCAAGTAACCCAACATTTTGGGCCATTTAGCTAACCCAGCCCCACTGGGTCAAAATAACCCAGTGCTGGATATATACTATAAAGACCTAGCACTGGGTAGCAGAAACGACCCAAACTGGGACAATTTTGACTTTTTTTTTAGAGTGTGTGCCATAGTTTCAGGCAGTTTCGTTGCACCACTGTCAATTCCAACTGTCTGATGTATTGTGCTCAAAATGGATACATTTTTCTTAGCTTTTGCTAGGTAAATCATAAGTGTACTGTAGCGTTCCCAGCCTTCAGAACTTTTGTTGAATATCTTTCAGACTGTGCCTGTGTACTTTTATTCACTGTACCAATAATTGTGGTTTTGTTTGCCAAAGGATTGCTTGCCAGTGGCAAGGAGGTGAAGAAACTGTCTGACAGTCTGTGGTTACATTTCTTCCTTTCCGCAAGACGCATAACAACATTGTCAGTTATTGTCAGTTAGTCCAGCCGGACTGCTATTGATTTTTCCTAGATAGGGAAGTGAATTCAACATATTATATTTTGTTTCAACCTAAGCAGTAATCCAGAACTTAATCCCAAATTTTTCGGGTTTATTAGCCATGTACTGTGTCAATCTACAGTGTGCTTTGGCTTTGGTAGGGAATAGCTGTTCATCAACAGTTATGTTCACACTGGGCTTGTATGAAGCAACAAAGTGATTTTCACAAATGTATCGAAGATCACAGATATTAAGGCAAATATTGTACCCTTGGGACATTGTAAGGAAATACGCCGCCAACCAAACCGTGCAACCACTCTTACAGTGTAGCTGTCTACACAGTGAACTCCAGCCACACACTCACTACTTTCTAGCAGTAAACGCTGAAGAAATTGTACTGTGAATCAAATTTTCCTAACAGCTCCGCGCATTAGTGCTGTGTGAATGCAATGATTTAATGTAAAATCGCAATTCTATTTTTCACAATATTGTATCGATATTCTGATCTCTAGAATCAATGTTTATTTATTTTTTATGGTGTCGCCAGCCTTCTTTTAAATTACTGTAGCGACCGCTGAACTGGCAGGTTTCTTTGACAATAACATTGTGTAAATATCACAAAATCTAACTGATAAAAGCCTGTTACTCAGAGGCGTCGCTAGGATCACAATACATTCGGGGCTTAGCCCACCCCCCCGCCCCAGACAGAAAGTACAGGGATTTGAATGTACATGCGGAAAATTTTGATGTACACACAAGCGGCCTACACGTCTACAATGTCATAATGTGCGATCGGAATTATAGATGAATAGATCAGGGGCTATTTCTTTATTATTATTTTTTTGGGGGGTCCAATTTGAGGTCCGGGGCTATAACGACGCCACTGCTGTTACTGTATTCCCATGCATGTCGTCATTAATAAGAAACCAGAAAAGTGTATGCTGTCATTTGACTTTTTTTGTTTTATTAATTTCTTTGCTCAAAATGCTCCGCCAAAGCGGAGAGATTGTTTCTGTGTTGTTTGGTGATATGAGGTTAGAAACCTCTTTGCTCTTTGAAAACAATAATAATGTATAAGGTGAGTAAGAAATAAACTGTGGCTATAAGTATAGTATTGTCCATATTTTATGCTGTGAAATGTTGGTAATATCTTTTAGATGACAACAGCAACCCTGTCGTGATAACTTGATAGACAAGCACGTCAGCTGTGGAGCTCAAATTGTTGCTTGCTCAGTCTTGTTACCAGCAAACCCCTCGCGACAAGCTGAGGTCACTGATGCATAACCTCTAATAGTAGAGGGCGATCTCTCCATGTCGAACAGGTACTGTAAAAAGGACAGAATTACTTCGACCGGGCAACATAGAGGGTCTAAGGAAGATCGCTCACACCAAGACACAAACATGTCCCACCTCGTGGAATACAGTTTGGAAGTAGATAAAGCCCTAGCGCCCTGTATAGTATAGTAGACAGTCCCCTTTGAATCAGCCTGTCCTGTTCAGGGGCCAGACCACGAGGGTCCCTAACAGCGACGGTGGGCGAACGATCATGCCCCCGGCCTGGGACAGTGCATCCTGTCTGAGAGGGACCGCCCACGGGCGGCCCTCCAGTAGCTGAATCATTTCCGGGTACCAGACTGCCACGGGGTGATCCACGGGAAGGATCAGATGTAGCCGATCCGATCTGATCCGAGCCAGTAGACGAGCAATGCAATGTAAAGGCGGGAACGCATAAAGGAGCCCGGGATGCCAGGGGTGGTGCGCAAAGGCATCCACCCATAATGGAAGGTGATCCCGCTGACTGAGGGAGAACCAAAGCC
This sequence comes from Esox masquinongy, assembly GCA_016801175.1. Lineage (NCBI taxonomy): Eukaryota > Metazoa > Chordata > Actinopteri > Esociformes > Esocidae > Esox > Esox masquinongy. The sequence goes on along the minus strand of JACXGI010009804.1, from coordinate 21,632 downwards.
GACACTGAGCATTCTGCCTCAACGCAAAAAGGTCTGTCTTGGCTTCCCCAAATCGCTCCCAGATGAGGGAGACGATTTCCAGATGAAGACGCCACTCGTCGTCTCGAAGACCCTCTCGGGACATTAGGTCCGCGCCCACATTTAGCTGTCCCGGAATGTGAACGGCCGAGAGAGAGCGCAGGTGTCTGTGAGCCCAGAGCCACAGGCGCGTGGCCGACAGGTGGAGAGCAGGAGACCTGGCGATTGATGTAGGAGACTGTGGCCCGATTGTCAGAGGGAATCAGAACGTTGCGGCCTCTGATCAGGTCCAAGAAGTGGGTTAACACCAGCAGAACGATGTCCAACTCCAACAGACTGATGTGGCGAGGGCCCGAAGGCCACACGTCCCCTATTGCCTGCCCCTGAAATACGCCTCCCCACCCTTGCAGGGAGGCGTCCGTGAACACCTGAACGAATGATGTCACTCTCGCTGAGAGAGTGAGTCAGGGTCTCTCCAATAGGCCAGATCCCCCCGTGGGCTGGCCGGCAGGGATAGGACTCGTTTTCGATGATGCACAGGGTCTACCCACTGTCGGGAGAACCAAGCTTGAAGTCTGCGCATGTGCAGCAGTCCCAGGGGAACCACCGCATGCGCTGCTGCCATCATGCCCAACAACAACATGATCGACTGAACCGATGGCACACAAGGTGGGCGACACAGGTTGTGAGGGAAGAGAGGAGATCCTGAGCCCTGGCATCCGAAATGCGTGCTCTCATCAGGCGCATGTCCAGGTGGAGACCCAGATAAGAAACCTACTGGGTCGGTCTCGGCGCACTCTTTGTCCAATTCACAGCGAGTCCCAATTTCAGAAATAGGGACACCCCTTGGCGAGTGTGAGCCCTCGCCATATCCACCGATAGGACTAAAATCTGTAGATCGTCCAGATAGGCTAGAACTCTGATTCCTCATCTGCGTAAGGGTTCCAGTGCTAGCTCTACACATTTGGAGAAGGTGCGCAGAGCGAGCGCATAGCCGAAGGGCACGCAAATCGGAAAAACTTTCTGTGACGAGGAACGATCGGCACATGAAAGTAAGCATCCTTTAGGTCTATGCTCGTGCATGAGTCCCCCCGGAGCACGGATTCCAATGGGCAAGTCATAGGGAGCATGCGAAAGACAGGAGGGCATCTGCCTTGTCCTGCGACGACACTGTCTCCGCTACTCCTGAAAAGGGAGGGAGCTTGCGAAACTGAATCAGATAGCCTTTTCTGATCGTTTGATCGAGCCAAGGTGACAGTGTACAATGACGACACCACTCCCAATAGCGCTCTGAGAGAGGACGAGCACGAAGTTGAGGGGCGTTCAGCAGAAAGTTCTCGTAATCCTCTTCCGCTCCTACCGCCACCGGTCTCGCCCGAGAAGGGAGACACGGTCCATGGAGGGCGAGGATCGAAAGGGAGCAGAAAAAGAGTCACAGTCGGGACGCAAACCCCGATCTCCCAAACAAGAGTCGGCAACGCTACCTGCTAGACCACAGCGGCTCATGACAGGAGAGGCACTCATACTGTTAGAAGGCGTAGATCCGCTATGCATGGAACCTGGCATCTGCATACATGGGACCTTAGCTGCTATCACACAAGCGTTGTCATGGTGACATTGGTGAGAGCGCTCTAAACTGTTGTCACAGACCCCAAGTACAGGGGAAGCTGGCAGCGGTGCTGTGCTAATCACTGAAGACGCTGCCCGCTGTATTAATCTACCTGTGCGAGCGGCAAGATAGCCTGGAATAGTTATGTCTATAACATCCCGGGAAGCCTTGGTAGCTCGCGAAAAGGAGATATATTTACATTCTCTAACCCTACTCGCAAAGGGGAGGGTATGAGAGCACATAGATCTGACCAGGTCCCTATGATCTACAGTGCGAATGAGAGTCTCGCTCACAGACGCTACTGCTCATATTCAAAGGAACCACACCATGGAGAGGCAGAGAAGTATCTGTCGCATAAGTGGTAACCAAAGGAGGCAAACTGACCCTAACTGAAGGCAAAGGGTTGTTCACAGACTCAGCCTGAGAATGTACAGAAGCACAACTTACACCATAAGAGTAGCGTTCTGAAGAAATTTTATTTAAAAGTGTAGATGAAGGAGCTGAATCGGCGATGCCGCGCTATCCAGCCAACACAACCTGAGAATGAGGCGTGGGGGCCAGGTAAGCAGCGGTGCAGTACTCGGCCGACTCCACGCCTAGTCACGTTTGTCTAGGCTTCTTAGCAGGCCACAGGTCGGTGAATCTGGGACCCAGAGTCCAGGAACAAGGTCTCAGGGCGGGCTGGGGCACAGCAGGAGGATCCCGCCTCTCAGCAGGGACAGAGGCGGTGGCAGGAGCAGTAAATGTAGCCTGACGTCTCTGACGGCATCTGGCTGACGCTCCAGGGCGCTGAGGAGGGCGAGAAGACCATACCTCAGAGGAAGCAGGAGAGCTGCGTCTAGCAAGGGGAAGATGGCGTCCCAGCTCCTTTTTGTCCGCGTTGATCTGGCGGAAAGAATCGATGGCCACGTGGACGGCGTCACCGAAGAGTCCCGTCTGAGATAAAGGAGCGTTCAGAAGTGGATTCCGCTCCGAGTCTTTGAGAGATGAGAGAGAAAGCCACAGGTGCCTGTGACTGGCGACGGCAGATGCCATGGTCTGGCCGGAGCAGATGGTCTGAGCCTGTGTGAGGTGCAGGATAGCTTTCATGGAGTCCACGATCTTCCCTATCTCGCGTGAGGTAAGGGTCGAAGCACGCTCCAAAACCTCAGTGGTAGCCGAAGCTAGAATATTTAGAACATTTTCTAGAATAAGCTAGAACATTTTCTTGGCAACATATATAGGTCACACAATTTTAGGCTGCTTAATATGCTTTTAATCAATTTATTTATTTATTTGGCATATTTCCCACCGGACATTTTGGCTGTTGTTATTTTCATCTGCTGGACAACTAGGCCTACACGTGATACCGGCTAAAAGCTGGCATTTGCCGGCTAACGTAAACCCTGGCCTGGATAGCTTATGTTGGCACCCCGTCATTCAGCGCTTGCTATTAGGCTTACCCCGAAATTAGAAAATATTTTAAGGTTAGCCATACAATTTATTTTACTTTCAAGTCGTTTTTTAGGATGTGTCAGCAACATCCTCCCGTTCAAAACACGCATGAGTCAAAATGACCCCTGACGGTGCTTCTAGTAGGTGTGAAAGGCTCTGTGCTTCTAGTGTTAAGTGTAATTGACATCTTTAAAATAAAGAAATTACTTATGAATTCAATTGTATATCCTAACTGGTAGAAACTGGAATTACCAAAAGAAATCTGAGACGCAAGACACAAAATGTGACTCAGACACATTTATAGTCGAACAGTTTAATTTTTAAAGAAATGTTATGCAATATTGTCAAACTGACATGCAATCTATCTATCTAGTTTCAAAGGGGGCTAAACAATAGCATATGCTTCTCTTTTTTTGTACATGAAATGCAAGCTCACATCTTTTCTGCCTTCCCTTGTTTGAAGCATTCGTAGTTGTACTTCTTGCATATGATCCTCCGGACATCTTGCACTGTTAATTCTTTGAATTTCTCCATAGCATGCCCTGAAAAATAAAAAAGGCATACTTTCACTTGAAATAACCATATGTCACTTGAAATAACCACTATTCATTTCAAAGGTCCTGTGTGTATTTTGTGGGATTTTGAAGATGTCCACAAGACCGTGTTAAAAAAAACTTGAAATATCTACTGTTTCAAAGATGCAAGACACAAGAGGAGGCAAACGGCGGTGGGTGCTGTCCTGAATTACGGCCAATCAGGTCAGCTCCTCTCATTCTATTTAAAAGTGTGCTCTCTGTCATAGCGAACTGCCATTTGTGACAATAGACATTAACACCATTTCCATTGTGATATGAGACAACACGCAAACATGTCATAAATTATTCACAAAATAGGCCAACATAATATAGACAAAAGTGACGTGTGTAATTTCGGATAAGTCTGCTTAGTGCACCTTTGCCTAAAGCCCGGAAACTACCACACAATGCCTGCATCTGCACTAAAACGTAGTCTGACCAGGCGGAGATGCTAGCGCAATATTTGGATGTATTTTACACCAAACTAGCACTGCGCCACCTGACTTTGACTGACACACCCACTATTGCACCACCACGCCCATTTCGGCGTAAGCAATGTCCTGGAAATTAGCAAACAATAGATTGTGTTTATGTAGCCCAATGTACCAACCTTCAGGACATACAGGGTATGTCTATCTGCTATAGCAGCTTTAAGTTGATACCACAGCATGCTGTATATTAGAAATGTACCTGGTCTTAAACATTCCCTTGCACAATACTCAAAGACGGAGATGGAGAAGGGTAATCTGATACACTGAAGGGTGAGTTGGACCATAATGATGGATTCCGGTATGGCTTTCAAGGAACTTACAACTGATGTTAGACTGATAAAAGTCTTCATAAAGAAGTAGAGGTGAAGAGGGAGAATAATTATTTTTAACCATGCAATGAGCTAGACAATTACATGTATAATGAGAAGCTGCTTTATTATTTTTTACAACAAGGAAATGAAGGCTCACAACTGTAATATGTTTGGGCAAACAGCAGTTTTTAATGTTCCTTAAAAAATTAGATACTATATACTTTAATCAGGAAACAAGTTAGGCCTACCTGGCTAAAAATGAAGTACAGCAGGGTGATTTTTGTTCCCTGCCACTAACACAGCAAACAAACTACCTTGCTTCCTTAGCTTACTGGTAACCAGTAACAGATAACTAACTAACAGTTATCTGAACAAGAAACCAGGCAAGCCTAGTTCAGCCGGCCCGCAATAGAGAGTGTTGATCGTTGTTGCCCTCCTGAGATTCTAACCCGGATCGGCCACGTGAAAGGCTGTGTCTTTGACCACTACGCTACCAAGCTAAATATTTGCCAGTTGTTGGTATAGTCTCTTGACATTATATAATTCTGTCACGCATTAACATCACGTCAAGTTTGAATATAATTTCTTTAGACACCATTAACCATTGTGTTAAACTGAGTAACATTTCTTATTAAGTTTTCCTCCATCACAAATAGCATCTATGAAGTGTATGGCTTTTGCCACTGGCCGTTTTAACAGCTTATTAGCCATTCATGAATGACACTGATACAATAACTACTGTATCAATATAGGTGACGATAACGGACGTTTCATCAAGTGAAAAGATGAGAGAATTGTTTTTGCCTATCCTGAACAGTTTTTGTCTATCCTGAACAAATCCTAAGACATAATTTCGAAAATCCACCAGAAATAGTCGCAATATAACAGTATAACAGTTATATACTGTTTTACAGTATAACAGTTTCATTTTAGGCTTATAACGTAGCTACTGAAGGTTGTAGCCAGCGAAGTTTTTGTCTATCCTGAACAAATCCTTTTTTGCCACTGGCCGTTTTAACAGCTAATTAGCCATTCATGAAAGATATTAATACAGTATCAATATTGGTGGCGATAGTGATGGCCATTCGAGGCTTCATTACCGTTCTTCTAGCAGCAGGATATTATGCTAGCAGTGCTAACTCAGATTTTCTTTTTCAAAATAAAAGCCAACATTGAAATGTGTAAGGTAATATAGTTAACAATCTAGTCTGTACATTTTATGTTTAATGTCCTTTCCAATGTTCTAACACTAATGAAGCTTTGAATGGCCATCACTAGGTGACGATAACTGACTTTTTCGTCAAGTGAAAAGACGAGAGAATCGTGGAATCCACCAGAAATAGTTACTCAGTTAATACTGTATAACCGTAAACAGTTTTAGTTGAGGCTTACTATAATGTAGCTACTGAATGTCGTAGCCAGTTAAGTTTTTTTCTATCCTGACCAAAAAAGCATGCCCGGACGCGTACTTATAGTCACACTGTAACCGTAAACAGTTTTATTGCGGCCCACAATTAAAATTAATAAATATCACACTCCTCACTGGATTCGAACTCAAGTCTCCCACATTAGTGACACTGTCTTTAACCACTATGCCAAAGCGCTACCTGTTTTAGCAATCGCTAGACACCATTCAGCATTGTGTTAAACTGACTAAAGTTTCTTATTAAGTTTACCTCCACCACAAATAGTGTCTATGAACTATGGCTTTTGCCACTGGCCATTTTAACGGCTTATTAGCCAGTAATAGGCTTACTAGTATCTACTAACTTCCTAGGAATAGTCATAAGAATTGAGCAATTGCTAGCGAAACTGAAGATGAACTTTTCCCTGCCAAAGCTGTTTCATTTCATGGCACAATGTTTTGTTTTTCTTTCATTCGTGAATGTTTTGTTTTTCTTTCATTCGTGAATTACATTGATACAATAAATATAGGTGACGGTAACTGACTTTCTCATCAGGTGAAAAGACGAGAGAATCGTGGAAACCCCAACTCTTTTACTGCCCAAGGGGTTTTGATAAAGCCTATATTATTACCCCCAAAAGCATGCACAGATGCGTACCTTTGAAAATCCACCAGAAAAAGTTGAATATAACCGTAAACAGTTTTAGTTTAGGCTTACTATAACGTAGCTACTGACTATTGTATGTAGCCAGCAAAATTTTTGTCTATCCTGACCCAAAAACATGCACGGATGCGTACTTCGAAAATCTACCAGAAACAGTCGCAATAGAGCCGTAAACAGTTTTATTTTAGGCTTACTATAATGTAGATACTGAATGTTATAGCCAGCAAAGTTTTTGTCTATCCGGAACAAATCTAGATGTATTCTTTGTTTTGACTGTGAGGAGATTAGATCGTGGAACCTATAGCTTGCAGGTCCGCTTCTCTAACCACTATGCTATTTAACAAGGTAAGTCAGTCAGGCAGTCACTCACTCAGTCAGTAAGAGACATTTGCTCTTCTAGGCCGGCTCCGATTACGCAGTCCGGCAAAAACCAAAGATTCTGTTAAAAGTTAAGTTATTGTTAGCAAGCGCTTACTTGGCTAGCTATATGTTGTTTTCTATGATAGTAATATGGCTTGCTAAGGCTGATAATAACTAGCTAGCTAATCAGCTAACATTAACTTAGGCTGGATAATAGAACGCATTAAAATTCCCATGCCCCAAAAATGGCAAATGAACGCTGGCTGAGCTGGAACGCTAGCACGAGCCCATAGCAAGTGATTTGAATCGAACCTTCATTGAGCCTCTTCTGACCTGAATGAAGCTTAAAATTCCATTTCCTGAAAATGGCACAAAAACAGGTGCCCTCTAATTGTATTACTGTAAGTTTATTTCATGACGAAACTGAAAAATAACCGCTGACATCGGAAGTAGACATTTGGTCCTTTATGGTATCAATTGCGCTTAAACTTGCGTTAGGTGGAAGGAATTAAAAAAAATGCAATTTCTGACTATTTTTAGTGTAGCGTTTGATGACATGAAAGCCTGCAGGACTGTCATATATTATTAAAAATCTGCTTCTGCTGATTAAAATGATGTCCCACTTTTGCTTTTGAAGACTGTCATGCCCCTTTATAGGAAATCAATGGGCAGAGCTCAGAGTTCCATAGAGGAAAACTTTTTCTTGGCTAGTGTGTGATGACATGAAAGCCCACTGGACTGTCATATCTTATTTAAAAGGTAAGATATAAAGGTTCTTCTGGTTAAAATGGTGTCCGACATAAAAAAAATCTGACAATATAAATTTTGAGATATTTGCCTCTGAAGACTGGCATCTCTCTCCTAGCCATAGGAAACCAATTGGTGGAGCTAAGAGTTCCATAGGGGAAACGTTTTGGTGACTAGTGTTATGGCAAAAAAGCATGCTGGCCTGTCTTATCTTATTTAAAAGGGGAGGTCCTGCTGATTAAAACGGTGCCCAACTTTAAAAAATCAGAAAATCTACATTTGAGAGATCTGAAGTAGACCGCGTTGTCCGCATGCATAGAATTTTCCATAGGGAAACATAGGCAGGATCAGTGTTCGGAAATTAATGTGTATTTCTGAAAGTGTGAAGGCTAATGTTTGATGTTATAGGACATTTCTGATTAGCAGTTTATTAAGGATGTCCGTAAACTTGTAGAAATGTTTTCTAAATGAAGGTACTATATACTTCCAAGAGACAAAAACTTGTGCAGATGAGAATCAATATGTGAAGCAATTTTCATAATGTGTCATAATGTAATCTGTTAGTGTATTACAAATAGAGACCCTTGTGAGCCTGGGTAGCCGCAAAAAAGGGTGCATACCAAGAACATTACTGCTTAGCATTTTGGGGCGTAGGTTTGGTTTGAACATTGGTAGGGACACCTTTCAGCATTTAGCCTAGAATTTCTGGGTCTGTCAAAATTTCAGATTTCATAACAATTTACCAGCAACAATCTTGGCCTTCCATTGGCATGCCGGCAAACCTGTACTATTGTAGGGGAAACGCTAACTTTCTATATTACTGTCAATTTTTAGAAAAATTTGAGGCATTATTTGATGATGGGAACACATCCATTCACACATACCAGCGTGCACACCACATTACATAATACATTGTATATGGCAAAAGTTTATTCACAGAGCAAATGTACAGTTTCCAGGACTACAGTTCCAGTGGCACTATGATTAATGTGCTTAATCTATTTTTCCCTACGTTTAGTATGTTCAAACAGTATGTAATATTTCCTTTTTTGTACAGCTGATCAATCTCTGATCAGTTCTTTTTAATTTAAAACATTCACATTCAAAAATATAAGTATACTTGTATATAAATGTATTCATAGTACCGGTTGTAATCAGCCTTACTTTGTGGTTATCAGCCTTACTTTGTGGTTATCAGCCTTACTTTTGTGGTAATCTGAACATTAAGAGACATTTTCTTGGCTGCTACATTTCCTTCCACCTGCTACAGTTTCCTGCTCCTTCTATTGTAAAAGACTCAAACAAATGCTTGCATCTGTTATTAAACAAATCAAATTGTTGGCAGATCTCTCTAAGATCAATAAGCTCCAGTTTGTCCTGATGAACATGGCACACAGCAATGTTGTTTAAGCGAGTTTGAGATATTGTGGATCTGAGTCCTTAATCTCCTGAGTGCACTGAAGCTTCTTTCAGCTTCTGCTGAGGACACTGGAATAACTAACAACAGTTTAACAAGGACTTTTACTTGATCAAACAAGCCACTAACCTCAACAGGCATTCCTCTTCAATGCTGGACTTGTAGGTATTCTTTGAGATAAACATAGGTAGTTGCACTTTAAAACTCTCCCTGTTTAATTCTAGGTACTGATCAACAACCTCATCTATTTCCCCAGAAAGGAGAACTGTCTTCAGTTGCAGAAGGCTTTTTAAGTCTGTCTGGTGAAACCGCTCTTTAAACTGTACATCTACTGTGTCTAACATTTTATAGAATTCCTCTCTGTAGTATTCTGCTGACTTAGGAACCCCACCAGCATACTGTTTGGATGGCGGTCTTTGGTTAGGTATTTGGATGGAGTCAATACCAAAGGAGTCCACCATTGCCACTGCCTTGTCAAACATGTAATGGAAGGTTTCTTATTGTCTTTTGCCTTGAATTGCAGATCTGACATATGTTACTGCAGTTTGCATTCATGCAATGGTTTGAGTCTGTTTCTGTAGGGACTTATTCAAACACTCTAGCTCACCTATCACCTCTGAAGCAAGGAGTAATCCAATGACAGCTTTCCCTTTCTGGAATCGTTCTAAGAGACCATTAGCCCTCACACCAGGGTCAGATACATTAGAAGTCATCTCTTCCAAACTAGACAACACTGACATACTGCGATAGAACTGAGTTGATAGCCTTCCCTCAGACTGTCCACATGGTTGGACACAATGGTTTCAGTGTTGTGTGGTGTCCCCCTGATTGTGCACATCCCTCAAATATTGCCTTGAATTTTCCTGATTGATCACTCAAAGTTCCCAGTTCATGGACCCGCTACAAGGCATCACGTATTAAAGGAGAGGCTGTACAAGCTGACTGTGTGACAAGATTTAAGCAGTGTGCACCACAATGCACATATAGAGCCAATGGCTGCTTTCTCTTTAGCACAGCCTGCGCTCCTGTGTACTTGTCTGCCATATTTGCAGCACCATCATGTGTCTGAGCATGTAAGCCAGACATTGGGAGGTTTAATCTTAGAAGGACTTCATGAACTACCTTAGCTATCTCTTCTCCAGTGGTTCCTGAGACTTCATACTAACCAATCAATAACTCATGTGGCACCAGATCATGGTCCACATATCTGAAACATACTGACACTTGTTCTTTCCCTGCTACATCTTGAGTGCCATCAATTGTTATTGAATACTGCACAACTGGTTGAGACCTGATAGATGTTGCAATGCTTCTGACAATTGAATTTCCCAACAAATTCAAAAACTCATGGGCTTGAGGGCTGATAATCATGACAACGAGATAACCAAGAGAGAATGGGGTCATCCTTATCTAGAATTTTTAAGAGGTGGTATACATTCCCATCATTTGCCTCATGGCCTCAAAGGCAGCACCCTGCCTAAAAAGAACTTCACTGAATCTACAATTTTCTCAAGACAGTGCCTATTTTTGTTTTTTCGCACATGCACTGGACAGCTGTGCATCTATTGGTGGGCCTTACTGTTTTGGTGACGTTCAAAGCAAACTAGAGCATTCTTCCAGTTATTAAATCTCTTTAAGAAAAATGCACTTTTCCCCAGTGTGTTCTTTTTTATAACAGTATGCTTTGACACATTGGAAACATAGTACTCTTTTCAAAGAGGGGCTATAGTGAATCCATGGATATTGCTTATACCAGTTTTCCTGAAAATGCAGCACTCTTTTAGACAATGTTTATACTTCTATATACTTAGGGTCAGGTTGGTTTGGTTTGTCACCAACAATGTCCATAGCATTGACATCTTTACTGCTCTTATCTTCCTCAGAATCGTTATTGACGATCTCACTGCCTTTGTTGCCGTCTACAGAATTGTGTAAATCCTCACCAACATCTGGACATATTTCCTAGGAAACATCACATACATTTACACATTAAGCTTCTCTGTACTATGATCAATACATATAAAAATTTATCCACAGGTTTCCCACACTGGCAGAGCCAGCCTAATTCTTAAAACTAAGTACATACAGTGAAGCTTACTTAGTACTATTCCCAACTATAACACATTATTACTTAAAAACAGTTACAAATAACTGTTTTTATAGCTTTCACTAAATCTTTAAATGGCATAATCTCTTGTAAGACCTTACTTCACCTGTAACTCTGTTTCTCCACCTGTTTCTGCTGCAGTGTCTGGGCTACTTCAACTGTCTTCTTTATTAATTGCGTCATTTGCCTAATTTTGAAATTCTATAATTATTTGCTGAAGTTAGCATTAGACTATTACAACATGCTTAAATTATATCTTAACCGATTCTAAATATTTCACTATAGGCTACCTCACCTATGTCCATTTTTGTCCGCATGTCTGTATATTGCTGCAATGAGCAGCAGCTGCATCTTGCATTTCTACCTATAAAATAATGTTTTTTCAGTTATGCAAATGCTTTCAGTTTATATACCCAATATGGCGTCCGGTTTCATAATATGAAACGTTTTTCAAGCTGCTTGCAGGAGTTTCATAATAATTGCATAAAAACTTGTACAACCAATATTTTGTCAATTGCTATCTTAGTTAATCACCATTTGTGTACTAAATAAGATAAAAATATTATAAAATATCTGAAAGATTTATCTAAATAGAACCATATTTAGAAAAACATTTTCAATTGGTGACAGATTTAAAACAATTGAAAAGTAGTATTTATATTAATAACCCTGCTTGCCGCCGTTGTTAAAAGTTGTTTTTCAATTTCATCCTAAGAAACGATTGTAATAGTAAACTAAAAAAGGATAGGTTTCTTGGTGCCATTTAGGGGAAATTGAAATGAAAGCATCAATCATGCCAGAAGAGGCTCAGTGAAGGTTTTTTTCAATTAATTTGCTATGGCCTCGCGCTTGCATTCCAGCTCAGCCAGCGTTCGTTGGTCATTTTACCTCAGTGGGTGAATTTCGATGCCTTCTATTGTCCAGCCTATCAACAGGCTGGCTAATGATGATTAGCTGGCAAGTCGTTTTTTAAAGTAAAGTTTTTGCAGTAAAGTAAAGGTGACAGAATTCCTGAACAGGGGCTTATCGCAAAATTTGAGTTTTGCTTTTTATTACATTTTATAAAGGCCCAGATTCAGAGCTTTGTATTATAAAACAATAATGTTTGATGAAGTTATGGGAAAGATATGCTGCTTTATAAGTTGATAATCTGCTCTACTTAGTTCTGAGAAAAAAGCCTTGGAAGATTCACACTTGCCCGAGAGCTGGTCTTTGTTTACATCCATTCAGCGTAGTTCACACCTTCTTAGGCCTTAACCCACCCAGCTATTTAAGTATTCAAATGGGGACACTCTGGCCTTGTGCTAAACTGGTCTGGTTGGTGTCTAATAAACACATACTATATCAAACCAAATAAAATTAAATTAAAAATGTATACATCAGGTATAAACGTTAAAGTAGCTTAGCAGCAGGATTCATAATAAATAGTAGCAGCAATGTAATTGTAGATAGTTTGAGTGCAGGTGGACAGCCACTGAGCCATTATAGGGTTATAGATTAGGCATAATCACACACCTGGATTAATGACCGGTCCATCGGGTAGCTTATCAAACTAAGTGACGTGCTCAGTTTTGTGATGACTACACAAACAATAGCTAAGCATAATCACACACAAGCTAGAAACCAGGAAATATTAGCTAGCTGGTATGTTAATGTTGTTACCTAGATAGCTAACGTTAACAGTAACGTCAGTTACTGTGCAAACATAATAGCTAAGCATAATCACACACAAGCTAGAAACCAGGAAATGTTAGTTAGCTGGTAAGTTAATGTTGTTACCTAACTAGCTAACAGTTAACAGTAACACAGTATAGTGGATATCAGTATCCTATAAGTCAGAGAAAAAAAGTATATAACTAAAGAATATCAGGCATTTAAATATTACAGTCCTATCTACCATCACTGTAACATTTCTTCTAATTAACTTGAGCAGCTCTGCACAGACAAAGTTTGGGATGAGTGAAGTTTCATCTTCTTTGAGCACATGTATTAAAACGGTTGTTATACATATCACAAATAGCAGACTAGTATTATAATTTATGGGAAAATTATGTTTATTATTAACGTTAACGGTACAATATTCTGAAGAGCACTCGCCCGTTCAGGTTATAAGTTAAGCCACTGGTTACGGAATGGCCGATTAAACGCGGTCAAACAAAATTTTCAACACAATGAAAAACAAACATACCTTCTGCGTCTTCAATGTTCTTCTATAATGTTTTTGAGTTGGACCTCATATTTGTTCTGTAGTTGTCTATATTCCGAAAGGGCAAGAACAACAACGGCTTTCCTGGGGGCATCCATCTTGTTTTCCGACTTGGACAACAGGAACGCTATCAACTTGTTTTAACTCGGGTGTGATGTAATTTCGAGTTCCGATGTAACTGGAACGTGCCATAAGGGGTTGTGTGTGTTTTTTTGGCTTGTCGAAGTGTATGCTTGGTTATGTTTAGATAACAAAAGACCATCTGTTTATCCGTACACAGGAAGTCACGTTCATTTAAAGTGCGACAGTAAATAGCCAATGGGCTAATGTGTATTCTGTTTGCGATGTCTATAAAGGTGAGGACAACTGGAAGTTTCTTTGAGACTGAGTGAGATGAGATTGAGGTTGTGTAAGGAAGACCGGGTCCGTAACCTCATGAACAAGACTATCTAATGCTGCAATAAATAATTGAATTACTCTCTCCCTTGACAACCGGGTACGCGAATCATTATTTCAAAGACTATATGAAACGGCTGACTTCTAACAGGCTGAACCCATGACACTGGTGGGGTTTTTTCACAGTGAGGTATTACAGAGATATGAGAGAGATGAGAGAAATACATGGAAAACATAAATAAAATAAAATGGTTCCGATTCATCTGAATATTGGTAGGGACAATTTAATGTTTTTTTTTAAATTGGTAGGGACATGTCCCTACCTAAACCTATGCCTATGCTTCCACATAACCACCTCACTCTCACCCTCAAACAAATATTCCTGCCGGCGCGCTCTTTTCTGTACCTTTTAATATTAGTCTACGTATGAGTTTTTCAGTGAAAAAGTGCGTCAAAATCTATGCAAAACGAAATGGAGAGGTTGATTTTGTTTAACTATCCTGATTTGCCAATTTGTCATGCCAAAATGATCATTGTTATCAACAAGCAGCCCTGCAGAGTTATTAATTTAAATACAATACTTTTCTACAGATAAAAGAAGTTTCAAAATGTTACAATTCTTGCAAATATAGCAACCTAATCCCCTCCCTAAAGGCAACATTAAGCAATACCACCATCAAAACAGGTGTATCACACCCAGTCAGTATATATAATTGCTAATACATCTTAATGTTAAATGCCATTAAATGTCATATTGCTGTGTAGCCGATTGCCATTATTGTTGTATTGCTTTGTAGCCTACTGAGCTCATTGGTGGGTATAATTATTAATTTGTCAGTCAATGTTAGTATTCAGTACTATTGAGAAGGTTAACAGTTACTAAACAGAAGAACTGCATTGATGAAGGGATTCATGTTTTTTACTCTTTGCTGCTTTTTTTATACAGCATTATGATTAAACCTTTTTCTGTAAAAATGGTTTGTTCTACCAACAGCCAATCAGAGTGATACCCTAATACCAACAGCCAACATAACTTTGTTAAAGCTGCACTAGGTAGGATTTCTTCAGTAAAAAAGTGCCAGTGGAATGTCATTCTATCATTTCTGGAGCACGCCGCTACTTCTCAGGCAATCCCATTCCAGCCAATCGCGCCTTCTGCGAGGCAGGCTTTCCTCCTTGGCTTACTTTGTGAACGCTTACTTGGATGATATTGCATATAGCATAAGTATGCCGTAAGGAGCGAAGTTTGCTTACCGTAAGAAACTATAATGGCAGCTAGAGACCAGGACGACAGTCAGTTCCTCCCTTGTCTACTACAGCATACACTACGAAAACGGCAAAGCGAAAGAATTAAAAATTAAAAATTAATTACCTGTGTTGAAAACAAAGGGATTTGAATGTGGCCTTGTTATGAATTAAAACATTAAACAATAAAACGTTTATGACCTGTTTTTTGGACAGTAATATAACTACTATTAATTAATTTTTTGGCCCGTGGTTTGGGTCCTAAACGTTAAATTTTGTCCCGGGCCCTGTCATTCCTGTCGGCGTCCCTGGGTGGGTATTACACTTTATCTGTCTGCCGGCCAGTGCTGGGCTGACAATCGAAGGCAGCAACTGCTTCAGATCTAAAAATGAGAGCCAGCAGCTAAACAATGACTGACTATACGGTTTTTGTTAATGAATGTGCGCATCATATGCTCGATTTCATACCTACTAACAAAGATGACAACATAAATTACCTGTCATCCATTAAGCAAACAACAAAAAATAAATTGAATTGGTTAGGTAAAATGTTAAGACGAAGGCTAAAAATTTAATTAAACAAATAACAATACAGAAATAGGATTTAATAAGGTTTTACACATTTTCTGAATAAATATTTTTTAACCAAGAGTGGAAAAGGTTTTGCTTTTGTTGGGTAGGTGCCAGAAAACCCAGGCAAACAATGGTAAGATATTTAGTAGCCATACTGTAGGTTCGGGAAGGGGGGTGCTGAGGGTGCTGCAGCACCCCTTGGCGGCTGGTGTGTGGTGCGCATCACCCCCTACTTCCCGTGCGAAATTAAACAGAGAAAAACAATTTATAAAACAAATTAATAAAAATTATTAAATTAATGAATGACAAAAAGCACTACAGTTAATGTTGTTTTGGTGGATGTAATATATATGTAAATGTTGGTCTTGCTAAGGGATAAAACTGGCAGCACGAGCTGTCTGACCTGCACTCTGAATCGGTAAGAATGCTTGCATTGCTCACCAAAACACCGATAAATGCTTTACTGAGTAACCAGGTCGAAACAAATGTTTCGACCAGAGAGAAACAAATGTTAGTTACCGGGAATGTAACTCCGGTTATATGAGTGGAGCTCCGCCCCCTAGAGGGGCTTTAGCTGCTAGTGGTTCACGGCAGAGCGAGCGAGCCAAGGATGTACTCCCTGTCGGACCAACCAGCACGACTCGCAGGGTTCAGTAGAAACCGTCCCCTAAAAGCCCAAGACGAAACATCCCCGATAGCTGATGAGGTCAGAAAAGGGATGATCGAATGTGTTAATGATGGAAATCCTTCCCCAGAGCAGGCCTACGAACACATAGGCCACCCCAGGGAGAAGAAGGGATGTTGAGCTCAAGCAAAAGGGAAACGTATCCGTTCCACATAAGCACAACAAAAAACACTCACACACCACACATCATGAGATGAGGGGCATGGGGATACAAAAAAAAAAAAAGACAATATGAGGGAAGCCCCGAGGAGGAGGCAAACACACACCAAGTTTATTGGCTGGCAATGACAATACCCCTGAACCAAGCAGGCTACAGAATTCTGTAGCGTTAGAGCAGAGATAGAATCAAGGAAAGGCACGAGATTCCATAGCAAAATTCAGACATCTCGGGCAGCTGCGCTGAGAACCGAATGAACAAGGGATGATAAAGCAAATAAACAGCTGGGGAGTCAGTCTGATAGACCTGATGCACTCTACGTAAAGAGCGAGAGCGCGAACCGGACATAGACAGTGGAGCCTCTCGTCCTCCTCACGGACGTGCGGAGGAGGGAAGAAGGTCTGTAAATCGATAGTCCTAGATCGAAAAGAGCTGGTGATAACCTTGGGCACAAAGGACGGATTAGGTCTCAACGTAGCGCAGCCTAAGTCCTTTCTGATAGCCAGGCAGCCCGGGTGCACAGAGAGCGTGCGGAGATCACTTACTTGCTTAGCAGAGCACAAAGCGATGAGCAAGACAGTCTTAAGGGAGAGCAACTTAAGAGAACACTGCTGCAAGGGCTCGAATGGAGACTCACAGAGAGCGCCCAGCACCTTAGCAAGGTCCCATTGCGGAGCGCCCAGCCTGGCCACCAGGCGCAGACGGCGCGTACCCAAAAGGAAACGGCGGAGGAGAGGGTGGCTGAAAACCGTGTTTCCAACAAAGCCCTCATGACACACAGAGATGGCCGATGCATATCCACGGATGGTCGAAGGAGACCTATCCATATCAAAGAGATACTGCAGAAATGACAGAATCTCCTCCACAGGACAACACGAAGGGTCCGAGGACCTCCCCGTGCACCACGACACAAACATATTCCAGCGAGTGGAATACACCTTGGATGTGGATGCTGCCCTAGCACCCTGGATGGTGCGGACCACCGCAGCGGACAGATCTCTATTCAAAAGCATTCCCGTTCAGGAGCCAGACCCTGAGAGTTCCTGACAGTGACGGAGGGTGTAGAATCGAGCCCTCCTGTTGGGACAGTGCGTTCTGTCTGAGCGGAACCACCCACGGCCTGCAACTGGATCATCTCCGGATACCAGATAGCCGCAGGGCGATCGGGCGCCACCAGGATAACCCAAAGCCCTTCCGCCTTGATCCAAGCCAGCAGACGCGCTATGCAGCGCTGCGGGGGAAATGCGTAAAGGAGGCCAGGGGTGGTGCGCGAACATGTCCACCCCCAGAGGTGGGCGATCCGTCTGGGACAGGGAGAACCACAGGCAACAGTGTGTGTTCTGTCTGGACGCGAATAGGTCCACCTGGGCTTCCCCAAACCTCTGCCAGATGAGGGAGATGATGTCTGGGTGGAGACGCCACTCATCGTGATGAAGGCCACCCCGAGACATCATGTGAGTCGTGATGAAGGCCACCCGGAATGTGAGTCGCAGTCAGGGAGCGGAGGTGGGCATGCACCCATAGCCAAAGATGTGTCGTCAACCGGTGGAGAGCAGGAGACCTGATCCCCCTTGGCGATTGATGTAAGTGACCGTGGCTCGGTTGTCTGAGCAAATCATCCCTTGACTAGGTCCGAGAAGTGCGTCAGCACCAATAAGACCGTGTCCAGTTCCAGCAGGTTGATGTGGCAAGGGCCGGGAAGCCACACACCTCCGACACCCTGACCCTGGCACACACCGCCCCATCCATGAAGAGAGGCGTCTGTGAAAACCTGAACGCACTCTGACACCCTGCCCAGAGGAGCGCCCTGGGAGCGCCAAGGGGTCTCTCCAATAATCCAGGTCCCTTCGCAGGTGAGCTGGCAGAGACAAAGTCCAGTTCCGATGACGTACTGGGTTGACCCGCTGGCGAGCGAACCAGGCCTGTAGGCTGCGCATGTGCAGTAGGCCCAGGGGGACTACTGCGTGCCCTGCAGCCATCATGCCCAAAAGGGACATGATGGCCCGAACCGGATGCCTGCAGGGCGGCCGGCATAGGTTGAGGGCAGAGAACAGATCGAGAGCCTGCGTGTCTGAAATGCGCGCTCTCATTGTGTGCGTGTCCATGACCAGACCCAAGTAAGAAACCTGTTGGGCTGGCCTCGGCACGCTCTTGTTCCAATTCACAGCGAGTCCTAATCGCATCAGAAGGGACACCACTCGGAAAGTGTAAAACCTGGCCAATTCCAGGGTCGATGCTAGAATCAGGAGGTCGTCTAGATAGGCTAAGATCCTGATGCCTTCCCTGCGTAGGGGCTCTAGCGCCGCCTCCAGGCCTTTGGAGAAGGTGCGTGGAGCCAGAGCGTAGCCGAACGGAATCCTCGTATACCCTGCCCTGAAAGGCAAACCATAAAAACTTCCTGTGACTGCGAACGATCAGGACATGGAAGTAAGCATCCTTGAGGTCTATGCTCAAACAGAAATCTCCCTGCAGGAAGGCTTCTAGCAGGCGAGTGGTGGTGAGCATATGGAACGGTCGTTTGGCTACGTGCACATTCAGATTGCGCAAATCCAAGATCGGCCTCACTCCTCCCGTTCTCTTGGGAACCAGGAAGTAACAGGAGTAAAAACCGTCCTGTCTGAGATCCTCCAGGACCTCGGAGATCGCTCCTTTGCTCAACAATTCCGTCACCTCCGACAGTAGAGCAGACGCTCTGTCGGGCGATGACATCACCGTCTCCACTATCCCGAAACTGAATTAGATAACCCAGTCTGATCGTTCAATCGAGCCAGGCTGACATGGTAAAGTGATGACGCCACTCCCAATAACGCTCTGAGAGAGGAAGAGCATGAAGTTGGGGGGCGTTGGTCAGAAAAAGTTTGAATTCCCTCTCTGCCCCTACCGCCGCCGAGCTTGACCAGAGAGGAAGAGACACGGCCCAAGGAGGGCAGGGAGAGAAAGGGATGAGAAAAAATAAGAGCCGCGTCGGGAGGCAAACCCAGGTCTACCGAACGAGAGCTGAGCACGCTAACCACTGAGCCATCCCGCTGTACAATTGGCACAGCGCTCTCACTCATAGGAACCTGAGTGAAAGAGGAGCCCGGCATTTGCATACGCGAACGTTGCACCCTGAGTGGGAACGTGTTGCTAAGGAGACGCCGAGTAGTGCCGACGGGAATGAGTGGATCAGAGGGAACAGGTAGCGAGACGGAGGCGAGAGCCAGCGATGTTACCTGGCGTTTGATCCCGTCATAGCGAGCGGGTTGAGAAGCCACCACGGTTACGTCTGTAACCCCAAGTGAATTCTCAGGATGCTTGGTAGCCCGTGAACAGCGGGAGAGAGAGGAGCCCGGCATTTGCATAAGCGAACGTTTCACTGAAGGCGAGTGAATGTAAACACGGTCATGCCGGGCAGAGATCTGAGAGCGAACACGCTCGGGACTGGCAGGCAGCGGAATGAGAGATGCCTCTGAAACCGCTAGCCGGCGCTTAAGTCTATGGGAGGTGGCAGGTAGAGAGGAGAGAGTAGTTATACCTATAACTCCCTGAGAAGACTCACTACCCTGAACATAGTTAACAACACTGAATAGGGAAAGGAATAGAGCGTGCACAAGCAAAAACATTAGAGGACCTGCAGGCGAGGGATGAGGGATATGAGGGATAAGCCGCTCATTCGCGCCACTGCTCATATCCAACGGGGCAGACATAGAGACAGAGAGAGTGCTCGCTGAGTCTCTAATAGCCACCGATGGAGGCAAACTAGGGCATGCAAAAGGTACAAGTGATTTAACAGGCTCAGACACTGCCTGAGTCTGCACAAAAGCACAACTTACACCCAAGCAACGTTTAGCTTGTTTATTGAAAGGAAAAGTTAGTCGGGCCGAATCTGCAACGCCGTCAGACTCGGCCCTTACTCTGCTGATGGAGGAAGAGGCGGAGGCCATGAGGGCAACATTGCCACTCACAGCCCGCTCCACGCCTAGTCAGGACGGTCTGGGTTTCTTAGACGGCCACGGAGTATCCAGTCTGGGGGCGGGTTGCCTGCGTCGCACGGGAGGAGGAGCAGGAGCAGCATCAGTAGGGGGAGGAGGCGCCGAGGCAGCAGAAGAGGCGGCAGCAGAGACTTGGCACCGCTGGCGTCATTTAGCAGAGGAGCCCGGGCGATGAGCAGAGGGTCGTGAGGCCGAGTGAGTAGAGCGGCCAGCCAGGGGGCGATGACGAGATAGCTCCTTCCGTCCCTCGTCGGTCTTCTTGAAAGAAGCTATGGCAGTGTGAACAGCGTCGCCGAATAAGCCCTCCTGGGATAGAGGTGCGTTCAGGAGGGGTGCGCGATCGGCGTCGCGTAGGGAGGACAGAGACAGCCAAAGGTGACGGTGTCCGACCACGGAAGAAGCCACTGCGCATCCGGCAGGAAATGCGCGGCCAACTCGGGCTCTAGAGGAGGGATGGCTGGGCTGCTGGGAGTCTGCCTACTGTCGACTCTAGTGAAGGTAGCGTAGGATTTCACGGGAGCTCTGGCAGAAGCTGGAGAGGACCAGGAACCCTCGGTGAAGGCTTTAAAACCACGGACCTCAGACGCAGGGGAGTCCACCGGTTTGACATGTTCCGCCCAGGAGCCGAAGGACATGTCGGAAGGTTCCTTCAGCGTCGGCAGAGGAGGCAGGGGCAGCTGAATGCATAGCGCTGCTCTCTCAATCATGCCCGCAAACTCCACATGGAAAGGGGGCGGGCGGGCGGAGGGAAGCAGCAGAAGAGAGGTTGTCATCTAGTTCTCCCCGGAGAGAAGGAGAAGCGCGAGACCCGCCACAACAACCCACGTGGGAAGGGAGCGGGTCTTTCTGAGTCAGGGGAGTCGGGTCCTGCGTAGGAACGTCCTCAGACATCTTGTCGTCGTCGCTGCTAGAATTCAACATGGCGGAGACGTCAACTTCCTGTTCGAAAAAGTTTGCCCTCTCTACATGTGTAGCACAAGAGGAGCAAGCCGGGGAGGTCGGTGAGACCCAGAGTTCTGAAACCAGAGACACCGGAGTCCAGGGAATAATATCCCAGTTCCCACGGTGGAAACCCTGGATCACCCTCCTCGAGCCCTACGCTCCTCCCCCTAACCCTCCCCAGGTAACGCTTTTCTATGACCGTTGCGATGATGAAACTTATCGCCTCGATTTCGAGGATAACCTAGATGGGCACATCTGGCAGATTATTAGTGATTATATGTAGGTGGGTTTAGAGGGGGTTGCTTCCGAAGCTATTCTT
>JACXGI010009803.1:0-29322 GCA_016801175.1 Esox masquinongy | reverse complement strand
AGGAGAGGGAGGAGAAGAGGTACAGGAGAGGGAGGAGAAGAGGTAAAAGAGAGGGAGGAGGGGTGGTGTGGCAGCAGAACCCATAAATGTAATCTCTGGTTGTAAACACAGCAGCCACCATGGGAATGCTTCCCAAACAGCACACTATTCCCTGTACCAGCCCTTTGGCCCCAGCACACTATTCAGGCAAGTAGTGCACTGTGGAGGGAAATGGGTGCGGTTTGGAACCCAGCTGGTTCTGGGTACAACATGCTACAGACAGGAATAGCCGGACGGTTTCTGGCTTCACTCAGAGCCTTATAAAGCCAGGTAGACTGCGGAGTCCTAATACAGAGTCCCAATACACTGGAGTGGCAGCAACACTGTTAGAACCCGGGTGAAATATTACAGGGATCTTCTCTTTACCTCTCTTTACCTTTTATCTACTCTCCTCTCTTGTCATCTTTTCTCTTCACCTCTCCTTATCTCCCCTACTTTCCTCTTCATATCTATTCAAATCTCTTCTCTCTCCTCTCCTTTTTTCGCCTTTCATTTCTTCCCCTCTCCACTCCTCTCTAGCAATCATCCCGTCCCCAACATTCTCATGTCTGCTTAGCCATTTACTCTCTCTGTTTCACACATAATAACTTCCTGCGTGCTGACAGAAACAAAATAAAATCAAAGCTAGGTATAACTAAAGATAAAGCAGTTGAAAATGTTGGAACCATGGTTAGTGCCATCCTCCTTCTCCTTCCTGTTGAAGTGCTCATTAAAAACCTCCTCCCGGAACCTTTTAATCTCTTCTGAATAATCTCTTCATAAACCCTCTCCCGTCTTCCTCCTGAAGTTACTGTACCGCACAACACAACAAGGCCAGCAGCAGTTGGGAGGAGCCATGTTGTCTGAGTCACCTTGCTAAGGCCCACTGGGATAAGATGGGTGTGGGGCAGGGTCGGAGGGGAGGAAGAGTTAGTTGGTTATGTTTCCTGCTCAAAGGCTCCTCATGTCCATCTCTCCCGTTTCTCAGAGCCCTAAGACCACTGTAAGAGCCGTGTTATGATGGTCTTAGCTCTGAGTTGCAATTCTTACACACAAGTGAGGGATAAATTGCTAAGGTTATAATTTCAAAGTGAAATGAGGCCACATTTAATTTACACCACCACTATGTTCCACCAGTTCTGTGATTAAGTGAAGAATTCAATAGCCTGTTTTGGGTCAAATATATCTAATACAATAGATGGTAAAATATGTCTATGAGAAGATCACTGAACAGCTTTATGGAATGATTCCAGTATTAATTTGTTATTGAAAAAGAAGAACGCTGATTCAAGAGCAGAGTTGTTTTTCTCGGTTTTCTCAGGATCTGACAAATGGTCTAACGGCATGCCATGTTCTGTCATACCCAGTTATTTGGGAAACCCGTAAAAAGTTGGCTTGTAAATAATGATGCATTTGATATGAGCCTTGTAATGCCAGGGAATTTGGGAAACGAGTCCCGCTTGTGCTCCAACACTGCACTCTGACAAGTTGAACATTCCCAGGTCTCCTCCAATACTGCACTGGACTAAATTAAACAAACCATGTAGACATGTTGCGCCACCCCGCCCTCTCTTTCTCGGTCTTTCTCATTGTGTTCCCCTCTCTCAGTTCAATTCAATTAATCACATTCAAAGCGGCTTTATTGGCAGGGGAAACATTTGTTTACATTGCCAAGCGAGCGGAAAATTACACGAAAATATCGACAAAAACATTAAAAAGTGAAAATATCAAAGCACAAAACCTTTAAAAGGATGAAGAAATGGCAAATTGTTCCAGTTTATCTGGACTGCTTGAGCACTATGGTCCTTGCAGAATTCACTTTTTCAAAACCGTTAGCAACACAGGTAGAAAGAAAACACATTGTCTGCCTGAATGACACATTTTGCTAGCAAAATGCACTCAAAACATAGAATACATGACACAAAATCAAGTATTTGCATCAAAAGATACTTTCTATCTCTAATGTTATTCCAATCAATCATTACACAATGGACGAATAAATGCTAACTACAACTATCAATATAATGCTAGCATGGTACATTTTATATGTATCAGCCTTTTGTTGATTCTGTAATTATAGTTTGTTCCATAAAAGGCAAGTAAACAAATTACAGTATGACAGCATGGACTGTTTTTCCCCTAAAAGTGTCTTTTAGGGGAAAGAGACCATTCTAACTGCGCCACAGTGTGGTTTAGCGGGACCGGAAGGCCCGGCAACGGGTGGTGAAAACCGCCCAGAACATCACTGGTGCCCAGCTCCCAGTCATTGTAGAACTCCAGCGCAAGCGATGTCTGCACAGGGCGGCGCGGCATCATCAGGGACCCTTCACATCCATGCCACAAACTATTTGCCCTCCCACCATCAGGCAGGCGGTACAGGTCTCTTCCTTCCTGCACCAGCAGGCTCAGGAACAGTTTCTTTCTATCTACTGTAACCCTGCTGAACTCTGTGACCCATCGCTAACCATAACCCCCCTGCCTCTCAGGGACCTTGTTGCAC
Organism: Esox masquinongy; assembly: GCA_016801175.1. Taxonomy (NCBI): domain Eukaryota; kingdom Metazoa; phylum Chordata; class Actinopteri; order Esociformes; family Esocidae; genus Esox; species Esox masquinongy. The sequence continues at coordinate 26,804 of JACXGI010009803.1, read as the reverse complement.
TTCTCCTTTTGTACTACTGGACTCTGACACTGCCTTGCAAAGTCTGATAATGGAAGTTTTCGGTGATTACAGGTACATGTCTACCTCAGGAACCTCACTGCTGCTCTCCCTGCATTTTAGTTGCACATGCACCTTCCACATTCAGTTTGCCTTCATTGCACATTTAGAATTGCCATTGTACTTGCATTTTTCAGTTGTTACATATACATGTCTACCTTGAGGACATCATTGCTGCTATCTCTGCATCCTGGTTGTACATGCTACCTTATTCCTTCATTCTGCCTCGATTGCACATCTAGAATGCCATTTGTACCCGCAAAACTATTCATCCCACTTGTAACATACACTTTACTTAATACTTGTACATTTTTCTGCCCTCCTCTATTTGCCTTAGTTGCACATTTAGTATTGCCATTTGTACTGCATTTGCCTTCATTGCACATCTATACATTCCACTTGTAACCTACATATACTTAATACTTGTACATTTCTGCCCTCTTCTATTTGCACTTCTGGTTAGATACTAACTGTATTTAGTTGTACTGTACTTGTACTTGTTCAATGACAATAAAGTTGAAACTAATCTAATCTTATTTAATCTTAGCAATCGAGAAATTCAGTTTTATCTCAAATCGACTTTCCACTTGCGTGGAAACATTTGTGAAGAAATGACAAAATAAAAGTAAACACTAAACCCACACAGGCTTTAATATAAGATACAAGATAAATTGCTTAATGTATAAAATGAAACATCTGAGGAGATTTCACCTCATTCTGTAAGCAGTGGTTTGGCAATCATTTTATATTATGTTTTCCCAATAACATTAACATAATTTTATTAATGTCTCTTGTTTGGCAGTGATTATTGAGGACAGGAAGATCCTTGTTGGCTTGGTAGCGATTTGTGAACTCAGCCTCGAGACTATCTAGATGAGGGGATTTTATATTCAACTTTTGGCATTTCGGGCCATTTTCTTTCATAATAACATTGGATGGCTAGATTTTGGTTGTAATTAGTTATGGATACTGATATTAACCTAATTCTGCCATGCATTGATGATTTGTCGTCCAACTCTCTTTCTCTTTTTCCCTCTCCTCCGTCCTCCTCCACTAACTCTCTCCTCCTCACCCTCTTCCAAGGCGTTTTCCAGACACGGTCACACAGATACTGTCCTTGGTCAGGTGGTCCGGGGGAAGACTTGAAAAGACTCCTGACCTCCTCTAGCTTCATTAAGAAGGTATGACGGAATCAGAACACTAGAATATTGTCTAGAATATTATCTCTTCCCCTCTTCCCCTCTCCTATCATGACGGATGTTCACCCTTTGTCTGGAGAAAGTCCTTGGAGCGCTCCAACTTCAGTAAATACATGAAGACACCTGCCTACACTCCCTTGTTATGCCCCTGCAGTAGAGAGGAGTTTAGCTCTAGCGAACAACATCTGAGTATTACAGCGAGGAAACACCCACAGCACTCGACTCAATTTAAATCATCCACTTTGTTGTTGCACCAATCACATTTTCTCCTGCTGTGTACATTGTTAATCATACTGCGCCTTGCTTGTCCTATGTTGTTTTTGTTATGCTTTTGTAATATGATGTATTTGTTTGTAATGTCCTTAGAAAAGAGGCAGAGAGAGAGAACGAAGAGAATTAGCGGCAGAGAGGGAAAGCGTCAGAGAGGAAAACAGTGAGGAGATAGGTGAGAGGCCGGGGATAAATGGGGGAAGAGAGGGGTGAGAGACCTAGGGAGAGAACGACTTGGACAAAGGCGGGATGAGACTGAAGCGAGAGAGGGGAACAGAGGGAGGGTGAGAGGCTAATCAATCAGAGACAGACTAATGTTAATTAGTTGGTTGTCAGAGAGGTAGAGAGAGGCAGACTAATGTTAATTAGTTGGTTGTCAGAGAAAGACAAGGGACCGGAGTAGACATGCAGTGTATATTCCAAATGGCTCCCCAGTCTCCTAAATAGTGCACTACGTTTGATCAGGGCCCTATGGAAAGTAGTTAACTCAGCAAGGAACAAGGTACCATCTGAGAAGCCCCCAGTGTAAATGATGTTTTAATAGCAAGGAGAAGTGCTCAGTGGTTCCTAATCATATATGGTGGAAGCAGGGTGTGTGTGTGTATGTGTGTGTGTGTGTGTGTGTGTGTGAATGTGTGTGTGTGTGTGTGTGTGTGTGTGTGTGTATGTGTGTGTGTGTGCGGCAGCAGGGTGTGTAATTCCTTTTCTTTAATCAGATCTCATTAGGAGGCTCGTCTGTGGACTGATAAATATAGTGATCATCAGACCCTTAGCTAAATACAGACACAGCACCCAAGTAACTACCTCTCCGAGAGCTAATTAAAGTACCATACAGAGAGCTAATTAAACTATAACTCAGTGATCTAGTTAAACTAGCACTCAGACAACAAATTGAGCTAATTAAACTACAAAATAGAATTAATTAAACTACAACTGAGAGAGCTAATTAAATTACAACTCATAGCTAATTTAACTACCACTTGGAGTGTTAATTGAGATAATTAAAACTACCACTCGGTGAGCCAATTGAGGTACAGAAACTAAAGAAACTACATTAATTAAACGATGAAGAGAAAGACCAGTTTCAGGCTGGGTATCTGTAAAAGCATTTTGTGACTGCTGATGTGAGTACTGATGTAAAAAGGCCTTTATCAAATACATTTGATTGATTGATTGACCTTCAACCATTTAAATGTTCTTTGCACCTTTGTGGATACACCTCGTTGTTCAAGTTTTACATAACGGCAGAATGGTTAGCATCAAGTCTTGTTATCTACATCTCTGACTGCCAATGCAATAATAATAGTAACAATAATTAAATTATAGGGCTCCTCTTGAATATGTTTTTTATAATTATTAATGTTACCACAGTGGACTTTTTACTCAAAAACCTTTCATTTTGACTCAAACTTAATCAATTGTGACATTTATTCCGTCATGTCCCCCTCCATTTTTGCCTTTTCAAAAAACCACAAAAAATTTGCTATTAAAAATTGGAATGCACAAACCAGTTATGTGGTATTAACAGTTATTAGAGTCGGTGTAAATGTCTTCCTGCAGGTTATATGTTTGGATTTATATAGTACCAAAAAGTACCAAGGTTATTTCCAGAGAAATTCTTAAAACTGACAGTTTTAAAATTTCATTTTTAATAAAGAATACAAGCAACAACATTGTGTACAATTTATGTGTCATTATGTGCCCCACATCATCAAAACCCCTCGCTTTCACATTTAGACATTTTTGTGGTTTCTGAGGTGCAGTAGTGATTCTACTTATGTTATAGATTATGCACATATAAATAAAGTGTTGCATTCCAGCCCAATATGGAAAGTATTCGCTGTTGTTGAAGACTGCATATTTTAAGCAACAATTAGGTTTCAGTGCCTTGTTCATGACAATAGATACTTTTGTAATTGAAAAGGCGCTCATAAACAAGATTTTTCTAAGGGAGCCATTTGTAAGATTTCCACCATACAAAAGCTGAAAAATGCCAATTATGAGGAGAAAAAAGTTATTTGAAATTGAGTACTTCCCAAATAGTTTATTTTCAGTGTATTCATGGCCTGTAGAATCTGCAAATTCTGGGAATTCAGAACCACACTTTGTATAACGTTGGCTAGAATGCCAAGCTTGCTAGCCATTATCTAGTTAGCTCTTAAGGCTAAACCTAGGAAACATTCTCTGTTCTTCGCTAAACTAGGACGTACACTATATGAAAAGCATTTGCTCTCTTGGTGTGTTATACCATAGGCAGGATAGGCTATATGAATGGCAATTCCGAACCACACGTTGTATAACGTTAGCTAAATTGCCAATCTACCTAGTTATCTACTTAGTTTCTGAGACTATCTAGGCTGCTACAGCTTTATTCCAAAATGGATTAAATTGATTTTATACATCTTCTTCTTATCTCCAACCTACACACAATACCTCACAATGGTAAACAGGTTTTTTGAAATGTTTGCAAATGTGTAAAAAGCAACCAAGAAATATTGCATTTTCAAGTTTCAAGTTATTTGAAAAAAGATAAACAGGAAAGGCAAGAGCATCATTGTATACAAACTCTGCATTCTAACTACTAACCATTGCGCCATGAAGTCTTACAAAATATTAAGGGTTAGGACTTCCATTAAATGTGTGATATTTGTTTCTGACCAGCAGATGTCACTACTGTGCACTGTGTTTAAAAGTTTTGATTAATTAACTGTTTTTCAATGCAAGCCTCAAAGGTTTCAGAAAGCTTTGGTGAACCATCACTCGGATTAACGCTGAAAATCCAAGCGGGGAGTCCAGAGACCAGCGTCTTCATCAAGAGTCCATTTCACACATGACTGTGTCTTTATCCCTGCACCACCGTTCATCCCTCCATCCCTCTCTCCATCCCCATGCACCACCCTTTATCCCTCCATCCCTCTCTCCATCCCCTGGTATCTAAATAGGAGAGGGGATGAAGAAGGAGAGGGATGGACGGATGAAAAGGTTGCAGTTTGATCTTCTAAGCTCCAGGATTACTGAACTCATCCAGACCAACTCTTTCGGTCCACAGTCTTTACAGCTTTGGTCAAAACTAGTGCACAGTGTAGGGAACATGGTGCCATTGAGGACTCTGTCTGCAGAGGGCTGGTAATGGACAGTGGCGAGGGGCTAAGGAGAGAAGAGAAGGGGTTCTGAAGAGGACGGAGGCCACTTTGCATGAGAAAACCAGGATTACTCCAAATATTTATCTGTGCTGAGAGCAATTGAGAGAGATGTTTTCCCAGTTCTTTTCATTCCCACAGATTAATCCATTCACTCTATTCTCCTGAAGATGGGAAATCTCAAACCGCTGCCATTTAACCCTGCTGTTGAATTCAGGATGAAAAGAAGACTTTTTGTATAATATAAGTAAATTACTACTTTACACCTTTTGTGCCATGAAAAACCAGCAAACATACCAAAAAATACCACGACAAATACCAATACCAGGTTTCATAACAGGAAATACGTATCTGTGCTGTTTGTATCTAGTTATTTTTATCAAGTTGTTGTCCCCTCCAAAAATGCATTAAAGGCCTTGCCTTATCCGTTCTTATCACACTGTTTGCTTAACCAGGAAGTACCTGCCGGCCCACACCTATAAGGCAGAATTCATACTCCCTGGCCAACAATCATGACTGAGCATGCTTCTGCCTGACCACAGTAGGCAAACTTGCTGCCCTATCAGAGACCCTGGACACTGTCAATATGCTGCCCTGACTGTTGTCCTGTAGTGCATTAAAACCGGGAACCTTTTCCAAACCTGTCCCCCTGTGGAAGCGTGTGTTGTCGCCACGGTAACAAGCTGTGATTTACTCATCTTATGTCCTCTCAGAAACTGACAACTCCCCAGGAAACCTCTCACTGTGTCCATGGCAACCACAAGTTGAGCTGAGTGTACTGTAATACAACTGATATCTCGCATTCAGCAAGTGGCAAAACCCTCTCTTCTAACTCTCCAACCCTGGCTTCTCTCCCTCACTTACTCTCTCTTCCCACCTCCCTTCCCCTGCCTCCCTCTCCTAGTCCTCTCGTGGCCGGGCCTTGGGAACCATTGTGGGCGTTTGAACTGGGGTGCAGTGCCAGTAGAATCACAGTCTTTGTTGCGGCTCTGTGTGTCGGTGTGGCGCAGTGGCCAGGGCAGCGTTGGGTCTTCTTTCACTGGATCAGCCTGGCGTTAGGTCATCTTTCACTGGGTCAGCCTGGCATTGGGGCTTCTTTCACTGGGTCAGCCTGGCGTTGGGGCTTCTTTCACTGGGTCAGCCTGGCATTGGGGCTTCTTTCACTGGGTCAGCCTGGCATTGGGGCTTCTTTCACTGGGTCAGCCTGGCGTTGGGGCTTCTTTGGGGCTTTGTCTTGGGACTCTTTAGTGACAGTGCATCCAGCCAGCCCGCCTCCCCCACTGTTCTTTCCCCTGCCTCTCCCACTGTTCTGTCCCCTGCCTCCCCCACTGTTCTGTCCCCTGCCTCCCCCACTGTTCAGTCCCCTGCCTCCCCCACTGCCCGTGGAGGCCTCTGCTCCGTCTCTGGGTTCTCTGCGCTGCAGGGGGACAGCAGACAGAGAGGGACGCTGTGGGGCTCTTCACGCTGGCCCCCAGCTAGATCATGGGGAGGACTGAGAATGGGTCTGGGCTCAGATGCAGCTCTCCGCTGTGAGAAGAGGCGAGTTAGAGAGAAAAGCTGTCAGCAGTTGTCTTACACCAGCTGGGCAGAATAGGAGAGAGAGAGAGCAGTGTAGAATAGATTAGAATACTTAAATGGACTGCCTCTGTGTCTACACTCATGTATCAGCTCTGTATACTTTTGCTAGACAACCTGTGTTGTGGAGAATGGATGAATTGTGGGGTGTTGCTGAAGTCTGTTTTCCATCCAGATTTCTCCAGCCTCTACCAGTAGGGGGCACTGCTGGCACATCGCCTTCACAGCAACAGGGATATACTCTATATACTCTATGCTGTCATAGAGGAACCAGGTCACCACACCCCACTCACGCTATCTCACGCTCATCTTTCTGAAACTCATCCCTTTCACACTGACCTTTCTTAAACTCATCCGCTCACCCTCATCACTCTCAAACCCACCCCCCTCACACTCGCTCCTCTCAACTCTCAACCCTATCAAACTCAGCTTTCTCATACTCATCTCTCTCACACTCATCCCTCTCACCCATATCCCTCTAAAACATCTCCCTCTCATACTCATCTCTCTCACACTCATCCCTCTCACCCATATCCCTCTAAAACATCTCCCTCTCATACTCATCTTTCTCGCACTCATCACTCTCAACCTCATGCCTCTCACACTCATCCCTCTCAACCTCTTCCCTCTCACACTCATCTCATTATTGAAAAATCATCATTGATACTTTTTTAACCAGTAACATCTGAGTTGTTGTATAAAACTGGCAATAAATAGAAGATTACAGCGAGTAATAGAACTAGAAATGTAGAATCTAATGTTGACTTTGACTGGACTTTGAAATGGTCCAGTATTGTGAGTGAAACGGTAAGAGTGAAGCAGTTTGTTGTGTTGTAATAGCACTATGGGGAGTAATGGGGTCAAGATCCACAAGCTGTGTATCTTCTGTGTCACAAATAGTACACTATCACCTACATAGTTCAGTGCTTTTTAACAATGCCCACAGGGATTAGTGTACCATTTGGGCCCGGTGCTGTGTCTTAGTGCATTTGTCACGTTCCTCTGTGTGGGAACGTCTTCATTGGGAGCAGAGCTGCGTTCTGACCCCCAGCAGCTCATTGAGACGAAAACATAGAAACACAAAGACAGGATGAAGAGCGCCTCAAAGAGCAACAAGAGTGTCTTCAAATATATCTTACCATTAAACTCTCTCCTAACACATATATTATTTTTTAAAGTTTCCTAACATAAGCACTACATCTAAAGAATATCATGACAAATATATTAATATTACAGTATATATTAACATACAGCATATATTACCCTGATTCACTGTATTAACCTGTAAATAACTATAAATTACCTTTTTAAACCAACTGTCTTAACATACTATATATATATTACTTTTAACATTACCTAAGATTTACCCATTTTAAAACATAACAAAACATGGTGGAATAATTACATTAGATTTGGAAGAACACATTTCTATGACGTTACATGTTTTTTGTGGTGTTTGTACGCCAAAACGTAACCCCAGCATGGCTCAAGCCCCTTCCCATTATCGTGAATGTGTTTTTTTCTGAAACCTGACAGAAGGACCAGGCATTGATTTCATTAGTGAGAAGGGCCTTGATCCACCTCTCATGTAAAACACTCAACACAGGCTGTTACAAAGAGGTTGCAGAGGAAGCAATATAAAACTCCAAGTTAACCAAAAGGAGGCAAACGTTCCCATGGTTTAATCTGTCTGCAGTATTGCTGGGCAGAGGCTGCTGCAGTGATAGACAGTTAACAGATCAACTAGCAGGAGGCCAAACGGTGGAGGAAGCTCCAATTCCAGCTTCTGGCTCCATTCCCGCTCCCGCTACTGTTCTCACTGGGCTTAGTTTTGGATGAACTAAAACTAAAGTCTCTCATTATTGATCAAAAGCTCCATTAGATTATTTTTTCATACCGGTTGAAAGAATGAGCTCAAATTATGAGCTCCATCTCTTAGCAATTTAAATGTACGGTACACCCGCAAGAATTTAGAAGAATTAGTAGCAGGGGCTTTGGCTAAATGTTGCTTGTTGTTTCAAGTATCCAGTTGTATCACGAATGATCTACCGTGCCATGTGGTATATATGTTTACATAGTCTGGGGAAAGAGATTGTTCTTACGTAGTCTGAGGTAAAAAGACTGTTGTAGTGCTTTTTTACGTACTGTGAGGTGCCTCTTACGTAGTCTGAGTAGCATCTCGCTGGGAAATAGCAGCGCTATGTGGAAGGGGCTGCTTGACAGTCACAGGATAACAGCACCAGTCATTCAGACACCGAACCTGTAGAACCAGGGTGCCAGGGTAACAGCACCAATCATTCAGACACCGAGCCTGTAGAACCAGGGTGCCAGGGTAACAGCACCAGTCATTCAGACACCGGGCCTGTAGAACCAGGGTGCCAGGGTAACAGCACCAGTCATTCAGACACCGGGCCTGTAGAACCAGGGTGCCAGGGTAACAGCCCCAGTCATTCAGACACCTGGCCTGTAGAACCAGGGTGCCAGGGTAACAGCCCCAGTCATTCAGACACCTGGCCTGTAGAACCAGGGTGCCAGGGTAACAGCACCAGTCATTCAGACCCCGGGCCTGTAAAACCAGGGTGCCACAGTCATTCAGACCTGCAGGCTGCTACTCTTTGAACCCCTGTGGTGCTCCCTGATGTCTTATTCAGAGTGTTGCTTTAAGGTTTCAGCTCCTGTGGCTCAATGGAGGCTCAGTAAAGTTGAATGACCGGGGGGGGAGGCGGGGGGGGTTATAAGGGGGGGTTGACTCTTCAGAGAGATGTCTTCATTAGAGTGAATTAGAATCCTTCAGATCAATTCACAGCAATGTCACCGTGGTTGATTGTCAGTAGCGCTGCTCTGTTGGTTTAAAATGTCGGAGAACTAAGTAGTATTCCTGTGCAATACTGTGGGACCGAAAATCATTTCAGAAGCATCTCGTTGAGACTCATTCATGGGACTACATGGACTCCAATCCAAGCCAGCTGTTCGAAACACTGTGGATGAACAGACACTTAGAATAATATTAACACTGTTTGGGGTGAGTATTTCTCACACACACACACACACACGTCAAAATTGCCCTCAGACAACGTGTATCTAAATGCCCCTCTATCACCTTCTTCATTTAATCACCAGGGTGAGTATCATCAATCATACTGTCATGTAGACATGGTCAACAGAAACATGGCTGACAGACACAGAGAGTGAGGCGGAGACAGACGGCGCAATAGAGAGACAGAGAAAGAAACAGAAAGAGAGAAAGAGACAGACAGAGAGAGACAGACAGACAGCCAGACACACAGGCAGAAATTGAGAGAGGCTGTGTCGCCCAGGGTTTCTCTGTGGTTTGATTATTAAGAATGAACATCCTGTTAGATAAGTCATACTGTTTTCAGCGTTAGGCAGTGTGTCGTCATTTATGTTGCTGGATGCAGAATGTCTTGACACTCACTGAAGTCATTTACAAAGCTGATCAGGACACATGGAGGGAGGAAAACCGATGAAGGCTGTGAGACAGGGAGAGATGGAGAGAGGAAGGGTGCGAGATATGGACAGATGGAAGTATAGAGATTGATAGAAAGAGGAATGAGGGAGAGAGAGAGGGATGGATGGAGTAAGAGAGATGAGCATAGGAAGACAAAACGAATCCCTCCAATCTCAAAATGACAAAATATAAAGAACCTACATTCATATCATTGCAGACGTGATTATTGGAGCTGGGAACATTCCAGAGGTGCTGATTGGACCTGGAAACATTCCAGACGTGCTGATTGGAACAGGTCAGATTGCATCTGTCCACTTACTCACATCTACATAACTCCGCGACGAAACAAGTGTCTCTGTAACTCAGAATGCGTCGTTAGAAACACCATTTCAGCCCTGTGGTACATCCTGTTGCGTGTCCGTCAGCACTCCGGTCTGGTGAATGGGCCTGATCGGATCCCAGTGGACGCAGCTGATCCCTTGTGTTTAGGAGGCCAGGAGACCTGAACCGAGAAGGCTTAGGGGACCGCTGTCTCATTGTGTTATGAACTCCTGGCTGGTTAAATCCCGCTGGTATTAACCACAGAGCTACGAACCATACAGCCCAGAGACTATGGGCCATTGATTTCAAGCTTACGCCTCAGAGTGAGTTAAACAAAGCAGATAGAGCCTATTGATTTCAACCTCACGGCTCGGACTGATTTGAACAATGCAGACGGAGCCCATTGAGTCTGTGGCAACGTCTCTCCAGGATTAAGGCCGCATTCTGAACGGGGTTAACAGGAGTTATCTGCCAAGACCACAGAGCATGTGACATGAGGACATTACACAGGCAGATATACCTGGGGGGAGGATCTAACAGGTCAGGGGTCATCAGAGTGTTTGCATACACAGGCCTTCAGATGAACAACAAACAGTACCAGCTCCCACACAGTGTGACCCTCGACTTACCCAGTCATCCATCGCCATTTGACCTGACTCTATGTGCCATCACTGTTAACATCCCGATCGATCTAATTGATCTGGAATTCTCATTACGACTTATATAATAATAATAATAATATTATATATATTAATATATTTTATAATAATTTTATCATAATAACTTCACATAATAATGCTATATACATAGTTTATAAGTAGTTTATTCCCAAATTTTGTTTTATGTTAGTAACCCAGTCATTCACTTATTTTAGGAACAGAAGTCTCAAAACTTCCTCTAAAGCGTTTTAGAGGATGTTCAGAAAATACTTTATATTGAGCATGCTATTGCAAAATGGAACATTATGATGTGTAAATTAAAAAGGTTAACAAATAAATAACATCGAACAGCCATTATAAACTTCTTCAGTTAACTTTGAGCCAGCTTCTAGATAAAAAATCTGTTTGATATAATTTGAAGGTGATTCAGACATTTCAACATAAACCTGAAAAATTTTCTCCTTTAAAAAACGAATATGAGACATCATGTCTGCTATCTGTGGTACCACCTGACAGATAATATATAAACAGATGAATATATCAACACATGAATCAGGCTACGATAATCTCAGGTCATTGACAGGTAATAGAGATGTAATGAAGCAGAGGCTCTGCGTTCTAGGGGGCAACCTATGCCCTAAATCACACGCTACTTTAGGCCAGGGCCCGATCAACGCTAGTGCACTATGTAGGGAATGGGCTGCCATTCGTGACGTTAGAAAGCCGTTACTTCATCTGGTGGAGGGGGAGAGGTCGTCTCTCTCCAATCACATCGCTGTCCCGTGGCCCCAGCTATCCCCATCACGACTGCTCCTGGGAGCTCGTGACAGCGTTCCAATTACCGGTTATTCCAAAGCCTTTATTTTCACGGGACCCATCCCTCCTCACGTCGACCTCATTGCCAACACGTTGCTGCTACGTCATTCAGTCGCCGATGAGCCGTGAGGTCGAATGAAAATATGCATGACGCACGCCACCTGTTTCCCATGACGTTAAATATGGAAACACCTAGATTCTAGAGACGCCACTAGTGAAATAAGCTACACATTCACAGTTACTAAGGGGCGATTCTTTGTGCTTCGCTACATAGTAAGTTACAGTAGTCTAGTATTCCCCTGTCTCTCTTCTCTGTGGGGGGAAAATGAATTATAGTATGTTTTCATCCCTGCTTGCTTCCTTAATTCACAAACCAATTACTTCAGATTTTCCACTTCAGACTGAGAGGCAGAGAGTGAATAAGGGAGAGGCTGGAGAGAAACAGGTGAAGAGAGACAGAGAGAGACAGCGAGAGACACAAAGAAAGACACAGAGAAACACAGAGAGAAAGAGACAGACAGTGACAGAGATAGAGAGACAGGGTGCGACACAGAGAGAAGGGGTGATAGATGGAGACACAGAGGTAGGCAGAGAGAGAGGGAGATTGAGAGGGGGAATTGAGAAACGGAGAAAGGAGTCGCAAAAGACAATCCTCTGAATTAGTTACACATGTAGCAGGCAATGAAAGGAGCAGAAATAAAATGAGAGAATATTCCCCAGGCAGACTGTGTTAGCAGGACTCCCTGTCTCTCACACGCTGTCTTCAGCAGTGTAACAGATTAGTGTGTAGTCTGATGTCTGATGGAAAACCGTGGTTTAGACAACAAGCTGCCTCAAAACAATCAGACGCACCGTTAATCAGTCTAACTGGAGTCTTTGCCATATTTATCTATAGCATGCTTATGACTATCATATTTTAAGAAAGTCATATTGTGAATCATTTTGCAATTGGATTTCAAGGTTTTAGAACAAAATTTATAGAAAATTATTTCAAATTACATTGAAATTAGCCTTATTTCTATTGTGCATATTAGGAAATATGTAACATGGCTACAGATATTCCAAGTTTTAAGGATTTTATGTTTTTTTTATCTAAAGGGAATATGAAACTGATTTTTTGGGGAATATTTTAGAAGATTTCTTGAGCCATAAACTCAAGAAATCTTCTAAAAATAATTTCCAGCACCTAATACTCTAGCTCTCACAGTCAAAAGACTCAGTCTCTGAGCTCGTATCACTAGTATCACTCTCTGAGCTCGTATCACCAGTATCACTCTCTGAGCTCGTATCACCAGTATCACTCTCTGAGCTCGTATCACCAGTATCACTCTCTGAGCTCGTATCACTAGAATCACTCTCTGAGCTCGTATCACTAGCATCACTCTGAACTCGTATCACTAGCAAAATCACTCTCTGAGATCGTATCACTAGTATCACTCTCTGAGCTCGTATCACTAGCATCACTCTCTGAGCTCGTATCATTAGCATCACTCTCTGAACTGGTATCACTAGCATCACTCTCTGAGATCGTATCACTAGCATCAGCCTCTGAGCTCGTATCACTCGCATCAGTCTCTGAGCTCATATCACCAGCTCCGTGTCTGGCGGGCTGCTGTCAGAGTGCAAGAGAGATTATGTGATCTTTAGAAGAACCCACTCATAGTGGTTCTCATCTTTTTGATCCTAGCAATGCCTCCTTTACCTCCCCCTCCTCTTCCTTATTACCTTCTTTCTCTTCTCCTCTAAGTTTCTCTTCCTCTCTTCTCCTCCTGCTCCATCTCGCCTCCTCGCAGCCTTCTTTCTTCTCAGCACCCTGTCCTCACATCCTGCCAGTCTTTCCTCAGATCCTCTTTGCCTGACTGGGGCGAGTCCATGAAAGCCTGGCCTGAGTAATTCTATATTTTATATATACAGTATATACAGTTAGGTTTGGAAATATTTAGACACTGACACAATTTTCATCATTTTGGCTTAGTATGCCAACACAATGGATTTGAAAGGAAACAACTGTGATGCAATTGAAGTGCAGACTTTCAGCTTTAATTCAAGGAGTTGAACAAAAATATTGTATGAAACATTTAGGAATTGCAACCATTTTCATATACAGTCCCCTTATTTCAAAGGTTCAAATGTAATTGCACAAATTAACACAATCATAGATAAAATGTTAATTTTTAATACTTTGTTGAAAATCCTTTGCAGGCAATGACTGCTTGAAGTCTGGAACGCATGAACATTACCAAACACTGGGTTTCCTCCTTTGTGATGCTTTTCCAGGCCTTTACTGCAGCTGTCTTCAGTTGTTGTTTGTTCATGGGTCTTTCTGCCTTAAGTTTTGTCTTCAGCAAGTGAAATGCATGCTCAATCGGATTGAGATCAGGTGATTGACTCGACCATTACAGAATATTCCACTTCTTTGCCTTAAAAAACTTCTGGGTTGCTTTCGCAGTATGTTTTGGGTCATTGTCCATCTGTAAATCTGTCCATCTGTTCATTGTCCAATCAACTTCACTGAATTTAGCTGAATCTGAGCAGACAATATATCCCTATACACTTCAGAATTAATCCAGCTGCTTCTGTCTCCTGTCACATCATCAATAAACACTAGTGACCCAGAGCCATTGGAAGCCATGCATGCCCATGCCATCACACTGCCTCCACTGTATTTTGCAGATGATGTGGTATGTAAATCATGAGCCCTTCCAAGCCTTCTCCATACTTTTTTCGTCCCATCATTCTGGTACAGGTTGATCTTAGTTTCATCTGTCCAAAGAATGCTGTTCCAGAACTGGGCTGGCTTTTTTAGATGTTTTTGGCAGTCTAATCTGGCCTTTCTATTCTTGAGGTTTATGAATGGTTTGCACCTTGTGGTGAACCCACTGTATTTGTTCTCGTGAAGACTTCTCTTTATGGTAGACTTGGATAATGATATGCCTACCTCCTGGAGAGTGTTCTTCACTTGACTGGATGTTCTGAAGGGGGTTTTCTTTCATAGGAAAGGATCCTACGATCACCCACCACTGTTGTCCTGGACGTCCAGGCCTTTTTATGTTGCAGAGCTCACCAGCGTGTTCTTTTCTCAAAATGTACCAAACTGTTGATTTGGCCACACCTAATGTTCCTGCTATCTCTCTGATGGATTTTTTTTTTGTAGCCTAAGGATGGCCTGCTTCACTTGCATTGAGAGCTCCTTTGACTCCATGTTGTGGTTTCACAGCACAGCTTCCAAATTCGAATGCCACACCTGGAATCAGCTCCAGCCCTTTTACCTGCTTAATTGATGAAGATAAAATGAAGGAATAGTCCACACCTGTTCATGAAACAGCTTTTGAATCAATTGTCCAATTACTTTGGGTCCCTTGAAAAAGAGGGGGCTACATATTAAAGCGTTGTAATTCCTAAACCCTTCCTCCAATTTGGATGTGAATACCCTCTAATTAATGCTAAGATACTAAACTTTAAGGCCATATTCATTATTTAACTGCAATTTGAATATATTTTGGTAAACCACAAAACAATAAAACTTGTGTCGGTGTCATTTCAATGCTTTATTTAATAAAGTCAGCGGGGGAAGATAGAGGAGATAAAGGAGAGTACAGCTGAGATTTCAAGCCATGCTTCAGTAGTACGTGTGAACCCGGCGCACAAACTCAAATACCACTGAACCCCCCTACTAGGCCTGGCTGTGGTAATTCGGTCAGAACCTGACTGGAGTAAGAGGGGGATTTCCTGACCGTTGTGCAGTGCCAGCCTTATTCACCCCGTTTCATATTCCGTGGTCCGGATACAGGCTGCCGTCCTGGACGTGCACAGCAGATGTGGACACTTACTGTTCCATGTCGCCCGGCACAAACCCCACACACAATCGCATGGTCCTTCGAATCGACCGCATGGTCAGGCCATGCCGTGCCACATCCTCCAGGACATGTACTCCGCGTGGCACCGCGGAGTACCGAGATCACAGAGATCATCGCAGACAAGCCGTGGGCTGTTTTCACTTGCCTCGTGCCCAGGACATCTTCAGCGTACTCTATTGTGAACCTCATTACATGTATACCAAGTGCACAAACCAAGCACACAAACCAAGCACACAAACCAAATACACAAACCAAGTACACTACGAGAGATAGAATTAAACTATAGATACATTTGTCTGAATAATAATTTCCATAGCATTTCAAATACACATTATAAACTATATTAGGTACCTATGTAAAATATAAAAAAAATTGCAAAAAGGCCCTCAATCACACAAAAATCTTTTAATTCTTTATCGTATTACTTGGACAGATATATACATACCCTTTACTCTCAATTTGTTATGCATTCTTTTTGTACTTTGTAAGTCACTAAGTAATTTTAGAAATGCGACTGATTATCAAAATAATCTACAGCCTATCTATTTTGTTTTCCCTTTTTTCGTATAGAGATTTAAAGAGATTGCTATGTTGTATGTTTAATAAAAATGTTCTCCATGAGTTCATGTGACTGGAAAGTCATGCGTCGAAAAGTCAATAAAGGTCCAGACCTCGTAGAGGTGAAGGGTTTTTATCAGGAAGATAAAGGGTTCAGTCTGGTTGAGAAAATCAAGAGTACAGCCACTTAACCCTTAGCCCTACATTCTCAATGCCAGCGGGATTAGCTACATTGGGCCCTTGAACTACGTGGGACTCAGAATTCCAGCAGGTTGAGCTAGAGGTCGGATGCCAGATAGATATATGAACATCTGATCACAATTGTCTATGTAAAACAGCATAATAAAAAAACATCTATTGGAAATATAGTATGTCTTATCAGTTATGGCTGTCTTTAGCAGAATCTATTTTCTTAATATGATACATAATGGATTCTATGTTAAAATATTGGAAGCCTATAGTACGTTTCTACTTTTTTATATATATTTTTTCTGGTCTTTTTTGTTTTCTTGGACAGGAACGTGGGGGAAGTTAGAGGAAATATATACTTTTTAAACCCATCATGCATCAGTAAATGTTCAGCGGAGGAAGCGGTCTACATCGCTAGACCACCCTAGGCTGCATACGTTTCTTCTGTCTGACCTATGAACTTCAGAAAACAGATGACATACCAGAGGGATGTGACTAAATGCCCTGTTCTAAAGTCCTGCACTATATAAGGAATAGGGTGATCTAAAGGAATGTACTATACAGGGCTTAGGGTGGTCTAATGTAGTGTACTATTTTGGGCATAGGGTGGTCTAATGTAGTGTAATACATAAGGGAGAGGGTGGTCTAAAGTAGTGTACAATATTGGGAATAAGGGGTCTAAAGTATCATACCAATGTGTTGTTTTGGATGTACTTTACCTTTTCGTTCCGCACACTGCTGGTAACATAACTTGAATATTAATAAAGATTTAAAATGTAATATTTTATTATAGGACTGTCCTGATCACAGCTGTCTGTAATGACTGCAGAACACACAGAGCTAAACTAATGTTAACTGTAAAGTAATCCCCTATGTAGCACGCTAGTTTAGATCAGAGTCCATACCATCCTATTCCCTATGCAGTGCACTACTCTACATCAGAGTCCATACCATCCTATTCCCTATGCAGTGCACTACTCTACATCAGAGTCCATACCATCCTATTCCCTATGCAGTGCACTACTCTACATCAGAGTCCACAATTTTCTAGACCCAGTGGTACTGGGGATCAGATACGCACTAAAGATAAGTTCTCATTTGGGACGTACTCCAGCATTTCAGTTGGTTAGACATCATATAATTACAGACTGGAGACTTCAACATGTACTAAAACCTGACGGCCGCTCAACTGACAGCTCCTAGAACGCAAGGCGCCAGTAACCCACTAACAGCTCTGAGAAAATAAATAAATAAAAAAGAAATAAAAACCACAAGTGGTCCATTGGTCCATCAGGAGATTTTCCCTCCGTAGTCGAAGAGAATTAATTGGTTGAACTGAAATGTGTTGGACAACCACAGCCTGACCCAGTGAGGGGAGTCATTACTGACTGATTACAGTGTGCAGTGACTGGGGAATTCAAGCGAGGCAGCGTGAGGACAGCGGAATCCGACTTTCTAGAAAAGCTGCATTCCTGCTGTCACGTAACACTCTAATCCCTCAGTTGTGTACGGTTGAGCACAATTTTTTCTCCCTTGCCAGATCTCCTCAACTTCAACTGCATCCAGGGCCCTGTCACAGCACAACCCTTCCTGGCATATTCGGGAGAGCTGAAGATCGCTGCAAGCCTGCCTTGTAGGTATCTGCGCCACACCAGCTGTTTTCAGCGCTGCTCTTCTCACCAGTATGTCGTAGGGGGCCAACCATGTCAGTGAAGTGTCCCAATATAATTTTGCTGGAGCCCAAGCCATCTGAAGGAATTGCTCGAGGGCCACGAGTCTAGGAAATCTCTGCAAAAGAACAATCCCTGCTCTCAGTGTTATTCTGGACAATTAGTATCGTACATGGGGCTTCCCAACCACTCATCAGCTAGCAACACAGCAAAGCCTCGCACCTAGACCGTGGTGGTCAATGCAGTACTACAAAAGAGCAGCCTTAGACCGCTGCGCCATATGGGAGACCAGTGTACTACATTATACCACAGGTGTTTGGGCCTTAGGGGAAATGAGTGCACTCAACAGGCAAAGTGTTTTTATTTGAGGTGCGGGCGGATGTAGCAGGTTTGGTACCCTTCAGAGGTTAAGGTTAGCGGGGCCCTGCCCTGGCCCACTCAGATAACCCTCTGGAGGGCATAGACCTCAGATAGATAAGAAGTTCAGAGAAACTCTTTTGACTGAAACAGATCAGGGGCCTCGTTCCTGTCAATTCTGGCGCGCTTCCTCTTTGAGTCTGTGAGGCTTAAAGTTGTGAGCAGGACCGGGGCTGGGGAGCAGGAGGAGAGAGAGAGTAATGGGGAGAGAAGTGCTTGTTTGAAGATTCATAGCGGAAGTCCATTTTTCCTGAGAGTCATATGGAGAACACATGGGAGAGCTAATCCCTCTTTCTCTCTCACTCTGTCAGTTTTCAATATTTTTTCCATCTCTTTCTCTCTCCATCACCCTCTCTTTTTTCTCTCTCTCTTTCTCTCTCTATTTTGTCATCTCTATCTCTGTCACATTCGCTCTCCGTCTGTCCATCTCTCCATCTCTAAAGAGTTCTGAAAGGCTCTGATGATGACTGTCCATAAATAATTTCCTCTCTTCTGCGCGGACGTTAGTTCTCAGTTTTAGTAGCTTCCACCTCCTGCTATGCTGACAATCATCAGACACAGAGGAAAAGTTCAGACTATTTATATCTTTGGTTCTCACTCGTTCTTCAAAGTGAGTTATGGACAATCAACATCAGTTCAGTGCATATCATTCAGAGCATCTCGCACGTCATCCAAATAGGAAAACACTTTACAGAGTGTTCTCATCCTCTGTCCTCAGTGTCCATCTCTGTTTTCCATCAGCCAGCTATCTAAAACCAATTTGTATGTTTCCTTTAGTTCTACAAAGAAATAAACCAGAATGTGGGTTCCTTTGTCCAAAAATGGGAATACTTTACATTGTATCCCATAGTCTTCAAACTAGATCCCTGGTCCTAACACTAGATCCCTCTTTTTCAATATGTTTTCAACAAGGAAGACGTCTTTTCAATGCTTATAGGGCTGATCTTGAGAGTAGATCCTTGATCCTAAAGAGTGGATGCCTGGTACGAAGAGTGTCTCTCTGTTTCTAAGAGTGGAACCGTGATCCTAAGAGTGGTTGTCTGATCATATGATTGGATCTCTGATCCAAAGTTGTGATCATGTCCATCTGTGGGACACATCAGACCACACTCCTGCAGGGTCCTTAGGTTTAGGGGTTATTCAAATTGAAATTCTGGGGGAACCCCTATAAATTTGAGTACTTATGCAACCCTAAAAACATTTCTTATGACTGGCTAGAGTCCTGGTCTGGCCATAATACCGCTTGAATTACAGTCCCTTTCAGTATGACCAGATTATTACTGTCCCCTTCACTATGACCAGATTAATACTGTCCCCTTCACTAATACCAAAATATTTCTGACCCCTTCACTAATACCACATTATAATTGTCCCTCTCACCAACAGATTATTACTGTCCCCTTCACTAATACCAAATTATTACTGTCCCCTTCACGATGAACATATTACTACTGCTCCCTTCACTATACCAAATTATTACTGTCCTCTTCACTATGAACAGATTAATACTGTCCCCTTCTCTATGAACAGATTATTACTGTCCCCTTCACTATGAACAGATTATTACTGTCACCTTCTCTATGAACAGATTATTACTGTCCCCTTCACTATGAACAGATTATTACAGTCACCTTCTCTATGAACAGATTATTACTGTCCCCTTCACTATGAACAGATTATTACTGTCCCCTTCACTATGAACAGATTATTACAGTCCCCTTCACTAATACCAAATTATTACTGTCCATTCACTATGAACTGATTCTTTACTAGCTGTACTGCAGACATTAAGAAAACCACTGGGGCTGCTAAACCTGATCCCGCCCTGTTGGTTAGTGCTGCAAGATTTGTCTCTGGAGCGCTAACGCATATATTTAATCTAAAATCTAAAATGTGCTCATGTTCTCCCACTGCATTAGGGTGGGAGCACACTCTAGGGACCTTGGAAATGATTGGTCTAACTTAAAATTGTCATCCCTTGCTAAAAGTCTTGCATCATTATCGTTACTTTTTATCTGAGAAATTGCATTTTGCACAGATTTGATCACACATTCTTACTAAAGAAACTGTCTTTACTGGCCAGGACAAGGATACTTGCCTCTGGTTTCAAAATCACCTCAGATGTAGAACCCAGGCTATTGTAAAGGATGGGATTGAATCTGAATTTATTATTGTTCACGAATAAGTTCCACAGTGTTTAATTTTGGGTCCTTTACTGTTCAATCTGAATACTAATAATATCTAACTCTGTGAAGTTCATTTTTATGCTGACAACAGTATTATTGTGATACAGCTTCCTCTCTTGAACTAGCTGTTGTACACCTGCAGTCTGACTTTCAACTGTTACAATATTCACTCATGATTCCTGGTTCCTAAATGTAAATAAAACTAAATAAAAGTTTAGGATATTTTCTAGATCACTAAATCTGCTTTTGTGTGACCCCAAAATTACTACACTAATCAGTTCTGTTATAGAACATGTTCCGTCCAACAAAATAACTTTGATGATTTGATCGGATGAAAATCTGTCTTTTGAAACACACATTAGATTAAAGTTGCTTTCGTTTCTAGAAACAAATCATGTCTAACAGTTGGCTGGGACTCACTGACCTCGAGAAGGGCCTGATATTGGTTGATGTTATTATAAGCAGCTGACATGCAGAAACTTCATGACCATCTAACATTGAAAATTTGTTGGAAAAACATCACTCATCAAACAAGACTTATTAGTCCTGGAGGTACTCTGGGCTTTTTCAAAACTAGGTAAAACATCTTTTGAATACTCATGGAATGCCATTCAGAGTGACCTGAAGTTAAACGTATAAGACAATTTAAAAGTAGCAGAACTTAGCTGTGAATGAGCCCTGGGTCTCAGTTGATTTCATTGTATAAATAAAGATAATGCAATTTTTAAAATCAATCACATGATATTAACTGTATTATTCCATTTGGTTAAATAATTTCATATTAGCTGTATTACTGTAAATGGTAAATAATTTGATATTGGCTGTATTATTCCAAATTGTTAAATCATGTGATATAAGCGGTGTGATTTTGAAGGCAGTTATCTTTAATGGTTTCCCAGATTGTTATTAATTGCAGCTGGTGCAGCGTTGGTGGTGAAAACCATCATATTACACACAAAAACACACTCATCAATAATAGCTGATGTCATGTGTCACAGCGTGAGACTAACCAGGGCTATATATACTAACTAACCATGTGTATATATGTATACATACATATATATAAAAGTGTGTATGTTTGTGTGTATGTTCTCCTGTGTGCGGTAATTTCACAGTAACTTGTGTGCAAAGGAATACACACAAACACACACTAATATTTGGAGAGACATTATTCATTTCTCAAGTGAAAAATTAAACTCCTATTTCCGTGTTGTGGTCAACCTCTGTTCTTTGTTAAATCATTTTGAGCATCTCAGAGTTTTCCCACAAAGCCCCAAAAAAGACTGATCTTCTGGGATATACACAAACAGAGAAAATACACTGCACTGCACTACCTTATACTTTGATATGCTACATGATGCTAGCCTACAATATGCAACAGAACACTACACTGTAATACACAACAATTTGCTATGATATACTTTGCAAGGCCACACTACAATATGCTATGCTACACTACAATATGCTACTTTACGCTTTGTTCTCTACATAAAAATACATGACCCTACGCTTTGCTACCTTACATTACAATAAAATACCCTATGCTTTGTTACACTACATTACAATACACTACACTACACATTGCTATACTACACTTAAATACACAACACTACAGTTTGATATGCTCCACATCAACACAATAGATAAGTACAATAACACTACTATAAAACACAGTTCAATACTGAAAAATTACGGTACTAATCTGGATCTGCTAACGGGACACAGACATGAAATGTTGGCTACCTTCTGGATTATTTTACCATACCTATGATTTGGGGATTGCAGAGACACAGATTGATTCTAAATAGGCACTTCATTCCCAGATGCTTCTCAGAATACTCCTATTACCTAGGCAAACAACAGCTGTGGTAACAGCCCAAGCACCCTGAGCGGTGTTGAGAGAAACCGGATGTTACTGGGATTTAGGGATGGAGGGTCTTCAACCTAGATTTCCTTTACCCTGAAAACAGAATCTGGAAACCCTGCTCAGTTGTTTTTCTTATGCCGGTTACATTAGCTTAATTGTCAAGTGTGGTAGGGGGTGGGGTGTAAACTGCAGAACTGTAGAAAAGCAAATGGTGAAAAATTAATTAGCAGCAACTGTGTGTGGCTTATATACCACAAGGGACCAGAGTATAGTGGAGAGCCAGGTTACTGAACGTGCATGTCGGCCACATGCTCCAAGGCCCTCAACCTCCATATGATAGTAGACTGTGTAGAACAGCAGGTAATGTACTTTTTAAACTGCAACATGTTTTCTCAGCCTAATAAGTCATTAAGCGATAAAACTGTTGAATGCCTTTCTGTCCCTTGATAAAAAAAAAGAGAAGCGTTGCAGGAAAATATTCTGTAAAACTGTAACGTTTTACTACTCACACCAACAACAGTTATCAAGACCATAGTTACATATAAATAATATGTTGAAATGCTTTTCCATTGACATTTGTAACAGGAACACATCATGCAAATGTTGGCAATAGTCAGAAAACATGAGTGCCTTGGCCTACCAAAATATTATCTGTTGCTTTGGGGCTTGGAGCTTGTTTGCTGTTTTGTTTACTTTGTTATCTAGCTAGTAATTTTCAACTGAACTTGATAACTCAATCAATTTAAAAATAATATTGAAAAAGCATTTTTGGGTGATTTTATTCTGCCAACTTGTTAAGGTGTGCTGTCCCAAATTCCCAAAAACATAAAATATTACATAACCACATAGGCTATATTCTGAAATATACATTTATTCATATTTGATGTGTCAAATATTGGTATTAGATTTTTAATTTTGACACTCAAGGACATGCAATGCCTTCCAATGCTGCAGGTTTTACTGGACAATGGCCTGCATTTCTTTGGGGTGACAGTCTTGAAAATTAGCCTGCTTGCTAACAATATCCCCAGGTGGGACGCTTTTTGCCCATGACTGTATAGCATGAAAGATATTCAATTAAAAGCTAGCTAAGTACACACTGTTGCTGGGTAAGTGACTTAAAGGAATTTTCCTGAATTAGCTGCCTTATCCCATTAGCAGCTATTATGTATAATCTAGAATGTACTGTACACAGAAGATCAAAAGGAGCTATTGTCAAGACAAGACAGTCAGACATGCATGACATTTGTTTGGGGCAGAATGAAGTTCAGTATGTTAACATGAAACAAGCTAACCACAGCATTTTATGTCAGTGCTAGTTAGCTAGTCATGTCAAAAGCAGCATTAAAGGATGTGTCTTTTGACCTACGTCAGCGCTCACATTAAAATATGCACCTGGCGAATGTGCAAACTTTGGAATCGGTAGCCAAAGTGTCCCATGTTAACTCCGATGGTGAAAGCTGAAAATTCGCTTTTTGTGTGTTAACTTAAGGGATGAAACTACTGCAGTGCAAGTAAGTCTCAAGCCTCAGGATTTTTTTTGTTGCTGATTTGCATTAAAAGAAAATAATCTTCGCATCATTGCAAAATGAGTTGAAACGGGGAATGTTAGCTTTATGCTTTCCAAAAGAGGGGGTAAAAAAAGGGAGGTTGTGTCTCAGGGGCCCCAAAACAAGACGGACCAGCTTTGGTATAGGAGCGCCTAGACACCATCTGAATCATTCCAGTCACCATCTGTTTACTGGAGCTGCTCTGGATAATGAGACTAGCTCTTCACTGAGGTGTGTAATGGCTAAGGTGAGTTTGGCTGTGTGGGATGGAAGATGTGTTCTCATAAGAAGCAGAGAGGCTACACAAAGAGAGACAGGGAGAGAGAAGGGGAGGGAGGACTCAAGTGTGATGGAAAGGGAGAAATAGAGAGTGTGAGGGCGGGGGAGGCAGAAAATGGCTACCACAGCTAACTTGTAGTAATTAGCAATAGCTTACAGATAACTTGTTGTAATTAGCATTAGCAATAGCTTACACCTCACCCGTTGTAATTAGCATGAGCAACAGCTTACAGCTTAGCTTGATATACTCGGCTGGCAGTGATGTGGCATAACATTTGGCCAATGCATAAACCTGGAGTCCCTCTTCTGAACTCACTAGCATTAGCGGTTAATCGCGACAGAACTGCCTTCTCATTAACACCTGTGTTATTGGCTAGAGAGGTAACAACAATACAGCAGTGTGTCTGTCATGTGTGTGTGTCAGTACAGCAGTGTGTCAGTCGTCTGTGTGTCAGTACAGCAGTGTGTTAGTCGTATGTGTGTGTGTCAGTACAGCAGTGTGTCAGTCGTCTGTGTGTCAGTACAGCAGTGTGTCAGTCATATGTGTGTCAGTACAGCAGTGTGTCAGTCGTCTGTGTGTCAGTACAGCAGTGTGTCAGTCATATGTGTGTCAGTACAGCAGTGTGTCAGTCGTATGTGTGTCAGTACAGCAGTGTGTCAGTCGTATGTGTGTCAGTACAGCAGTGTTTTATTCTCCTCTCTGTTATTTGGGTTGAAACTCAATCCAGCATTTTGTGGAGGATGAAAATTATAAACCAAGCTAGAAAACTCTCATAACCACAGAGTGTGACTTTATGGGAAAATATTTTAGCAAACTCTGATTTCATTTCAGAAGCCTTTCTATCTTCTTCCCTGCTCCGGTTCAGTGAACAACCATTGCTTCTTAATGGAAACCAAGAAAACTACTGAATGTAAAAATCAAATAACTGTCATACAGATGTGCAACTGTTTTTTTTTCTAGATATCATTCATCCTCTGATAATGTAGTGTATGTAATTCTTCATGTTAAGATAGTTGCCTTTGACTGTTGAAGTATTTAATTTACATTTTCCTTAGAGATCTTAAAGTTGTGTGAGAGAGGGCGGAATTGTGAGCGCCAGTCATGTCAGTGGTCGCATTGCTAGGCCTCGTTAGCGTCGGGGTGAGATGGTTTCTTACAGTCACTCAAGCAGCGGGAGGTCGAGCACAGAACAAGACGTGATAAAATGAAATATCAGAGAAGGCCATGTTGTTTGAAAAAACGAGAGAGAACAAGAGGGAAAGAAATAAGAGAGGTGGCGAGAAGATAGAGAGAGAAGATAGAAAGAAGATGGAGAGAGAAAATTGAGAGGGATTGAGAGAACATAGAAAGTTAGGAAAGTGCCAGAGAGAGAGATAGAGAAAGTTAGGAAAGAGAGAGAGTGCCTGAGAGAGAGAGGAGAAAGTCAGGAAAGAGAGGTAACAACCAGCCTTGGTGGCATGTATCTCCCTGTCTTTAAAAAGAGTGAAAAGTTCAGTTTAGTGTGCCTGTGTGCATGTGTGCTTTGGGTGTGTTTATGTGTGCATTGGGTGTGTGTGTGTGTATGCGTGTGTTCATGTGCCCGTGTGTGAGAGCAGGGCGGGCTGGATCTGCAGTGTGGTTTTAATTAGGCTGAGCAGAGTTGGTTTGTGGGTTCCAGCGCATGTGTGTGTATATATGTGTCTGTGTGTGTGGGTGGGTGAGTGTGTAAGAATGTGGTGTAAGCATGTTCCTGTGTCTGTGTCTGTGTGTGTGTGTTTGAATGTGTCTGTTGTGTGTTGTGGGTTGTGCGTTGGTGCCAGGTCGTCCCAAGAGGAACAGCCCTGACGCCTCCGAGCCCTGCCAAGCCCCGCCGCAGCTTCTACCCAGCATGCATCTTTCCTCGTCACTGTGGGGATGGGCCAGCCACAGAACATCTGACAAAACAATCATCTTACCCAACGACCATCACTACAGAAACAGTCCTCCTCTACTGCCTTGGCGACCAAGATGAAACAGAGAGGGAATACAGACTGACACTGGTGTTATTGTTGATGTTTTTGTTGATGTTATTGTTGATGATGTTGTTGATGTTATTAATGATGTTATTGTTGATGTTGTTGGTGGTGTTACTGTGTATTTTGTAAATGTTGTTGTTTATGTTATTGTTGATGTTGTTGTTGTTGTTGACAGTGGCATTATTGTTGATGTTGTTGTTGATGTTAATGCAGGTGGTGGTGGTTTTGTAGGAAAAGTGAAGATCTGTATCAAATCTAGATGGTTGTTGTCTTGTATGGCAGAACATGTTAAGAGTTAATGTAAACTTAATTTCTAGCTGTCCTTTACATGACTTTCCAGAAGAGTACAGAGGCTTTTTGAGAGAGTGGTGTGGTTTCCACTGATGCACATCCCCTAAACCCATCCATTTACATTGGATACAGTCAAAAGAAATCCAATGCCCCTGTGACAGTGTAATGTAATCATATACAGTAGCCCATGTGAAATGTACCTCATGTCCTTCTCATGGCTCCAGTTTCCACACCTCAGGGATTTCAAAGGAGCTCATGATAATAATACTGACCATAAAGTGGGTTTTGGCATATATATTTGAAGTAACAGTTATTTAATTGTAAAGTCAACCCCATAAACTGACTAAGATCCATTGGGTTCATCTGGCTTCCCCACAGCTGAGAGTCAGCCGTGACATCACACCATAGAAATTAAACATCTAGGATCAATTCCATCCTG